>CABHPP010119091.1:0-22500 GCA_902168425.1 Peromyscus attwateri | reverse complement strand
TCTAACACTGGATGGCCGGTCCCTGCAGATTTGTTCTGCTGGCAAGAATAGGCATGAATGAGCCTGGGGGCTGCCAAGGGGAGGAGATCCACCTGCAAGGAGGCTTTCTGGTTTCTCCCCCTGCCTGAAAATTGAGGGGTTCATCTCTAATTGCCCCATCCAATACCATAGCCACTAACCATATACAACTATTGAATGGTCTAAAGGTAGCCAACGTGACTAAGAAACTGAATTTTTAAAATCTCTTTTAGGCTGGGCGATGGTGGTGGCGCACACCTTTAATCCCAGCCCTCGGGAGGCAGAGCCAGGTGGATCTCTGTGAGTTCGAGGCCAGCCTGGTCTACAGAGCGAGATCCAGGACAGGCACCAAAACTACACTGAGAAACCCTGTCTCGAAAAGCCAAAATAATAATCTTTTTTAAAGATTTATATTTATTTTTATTTGTGTGTGTCTGTGGTGGGGGTTGGGAGGGAGTCATGTACAGTTGCCTTCAGATGCCAGAAGAGGGTGTCAGACCCCACTGGAGCTGGAGCTAGGGCAGTTAAGAGCTTCGAACCAAAGCCATGTTAACCACTGAGCCAACTCTCGAGCTCATACACTATTTTGTGGCTGTTTTTTGTCATTCTTATTTGATTAACAAATATTCTTCTACCAGCCAGGTAGTGGTAGTGCATGCCTTTAATCTCAGCACTTGGGAAGCAGAGGCAGGTGGATCTCTTAAGTTTGAGACGAGCCTAGTCTGCAGAGCGAGTTCCAGGATAGCCCATAGCAGACCTGCCTGTCCTGGATCTCACTTTGTAGACCAGGCTGGCCTCGAACTCATAGAGATCCACCTGCCTTTGCCTCCCAAGTGCTGGGACTAAAGGCGTGCGCCGCCGATGCCGCCGCCGCCACCGCCACCACCACCACCACCACTTGATGAGACTGAATTCTTCAAAGTTAACAAGATTTGAAGAAAGAAAGACAGCTATGGCTGTCTCCTGAGCTGGCTCCAGAAGTTAAGTACAGACATTGACAAGGGGCTGGAGGGGCGGTGGGATGGGAAGGGCATCGCTTCTCACCTCCAGTGGCTTCCACATTCAACTCCATACAGTGGGAGCTCTTCTTTAGGTCTACCCAACATGCCCTTCCTGTTACACGAATCTCTTCTGTGATCTTTTGTGATGGGACACAAGACAGCTTGGTCACAGTCTACATAAAGCCACCTTCAGAGACTGCTGTACTGAGATGCTAAGCATGGCATGCTATTGATGAATCAAGTGTCTTTTGTATTAATCAGTCCTCCTTAAAAGAAATATTGATTTGTAATGCCCGTTTGATAGATAATTAATTAACTGATCATTTGAAACAGTTGCAGAAATCAGAGACAGGGTAAAAGCAAGAGAGAGCTGGATTCTCCAGGCCTCCAGTTCCGAGCCCACCTTGCTGAGCGGTGCCAGCCCTGCACAAAGGAAGCAGCCAGTCGAAGGCCCCGCTGCAGAGACCCCTGGGAAAATTCCCTTCATCTTGCTGAGCCTACAGGGCCCAGAGTGAAAAATGAGAGCAGGAGAGGGAGCAAAGGACTTTGATAATAGCAACAACCATAGCTTGTCACCAACTCATGGCCTGTGGTCACGGGAGGCAACCCTTGGCTTCTGTTTGCCTGAGTCCCCCGCGTCCCCAAACACACACACCTTCATAGGGAGTCTCGGCAGCCCGGCCCTCTCAGGAGTCACACAAGTCCTCGAAAGGTGACCTTTTTCTTCAGAAGCTCATTGAAAGCTGAATTAAGGAACTCGCCCATCTGTGTCCCCGGAGCGGGAGGTGAGAAGGGCGTGACAGTCACCAGACCCTTTCCATGACTTGACCGCTAGTCTCTCTCCCCAGTTCTGCCGTATGACATCAGTGACAGGATGACATTCTCCTACCTGCCTGTGCCAGCCTTCGCCACCCCCTCTTCCCTGCTCTGTGACGCATGATGTCCCTGGAGAGTCCCCCCTCACACCCCGACATCATCACAGAACAAAAACAAAAACAATGAAGAAAAATACCAAATTTCCCTCTGGTCATACCCACTCCCTCAACCATGGCTGGCTTACACGATTGGGGATCTTTGCTTCTAATGCTAGAAATGAAATTGCTTTTTTTTTTTTGTTTTGTTTTGTTTTGTTTCACTTCTGCTATTTACTCAGAGGTGCCTGCTGGGGACCTCAGCACTGAACCTATCTTCATTTTAATTCAAGTTTATTTTTGGACTTCTCAGCTGTTGCTACAAAGTGGCAAAATGAGTTTATGCCAATCCGTCAAGGAGAGTAAGAAGCAGGGGGAGAATGGATGGTGTAACCAACCTGCTCCAGGCTGGGGTATCCCCTAGCGGGACTTCATCCTTACAGTGTTTCCGAGATGGAATCTTAGTATGGGCTACAGTTTCACAGAAACTGAAGTTCTGTGCAGTTAGTGCCCTGGTCAAAGTCAAGTGCTAATTGTGGAAACTTGGATTTAAACTGGGCCTGACCCAAAAGCCAAAGCTGGGCTGATGAGATGACTCCATGGGTAAAGACAATTGCCCCCAAGCTTGTTGACCTGAGTTCAACTCCTAGGAACCACACAGTAGAAGGAGAGACCTGACTCCTGAAAATTGTCCTCTCATCTCCACATTTGAGCTGTGGCATGTAAGCGTGGATGTGTGCGCGCGCACACACACACACACACACACACACTTAAAAGGGGGGCAATTTGCTGGGCCCCCACCCCTACTCACACTCTACCCCACCTCTTCTCTGAAACCTAGCTTACTAAAATGCACCTGAATTCATCTGTACCTTCTCCCACGTGTGTTTTCATTGTCTCTGCCCCAACTAACCATCTCTCGTACTTTGTCTTTTTCTTCTTTGAAAAAAAAAAAAAAAACAGGACCAATCCTAGAAGGCTCTGGAATTCTAAGGTTTGGTTTAATTCCCACCCGCCCCTCCCATTTAAGTGACTGGCTCCTTTCCCCTAGGGATCCTGTTAGGAAAGGGGATGAAGTGAGAACTCCCTGATGGCAAAGGAGACACCCACTGGCCTCGCAGCTACTCAGGGCTCAGCTGGGATCTGGGCTGCTCCAGTTAAGGAATTAAAAATCGCCAAGTCGCTACTACCTCACCTACCAGTTGGCAACAAGATGCCCAGCCGGCAGGGTGGTTGAGAGACCCGAAGAAATGACATCTTAGTCTTCATGTTGCTGTAATGATATACCTGAGCCAAACAACTTCAAGAGGAGAAGGTTTATTTTGGCCCATGGCTTCGGAGAGCTCAGCCCAAGGTCACTCGGCTCCTTGCACCTGAGCGGAACATCATAGTGCCAGGAGCATGTGGCAAAGGACAAGCTGTTTGCTTCACAGCTGACAGGGAAGCAAGGGGGGAGTGTCAGCCCTCCACTGACTTTCCTCCTTTCTCTCCCCTCAGCTGTGGGGAGGAACCCCAGCCTGCAAGTGATGCTGACGTTCAGGGTGGGTCTTCCTCTCTCCGTTAATCGTCTCTAGAAACATACCGGCTGACACACCCAGAGGTGTTTCCCACCAGCCTCTCAGGTGACTCTAAAGTCGACAGCAACTTTGAACCATCAAAGACAACACAAAAGAAAAGGCCCAGGTCAGATTCAAGCAACCTAAAAACGTCTCCTCCTCTTTCCCTTGCCTGGCAGTGGGATCTAAGCCTGGAGAGGTGAGCTGAACTGAAGGGGAACTTGCTAACGCTCTCAGAGGAGACTGGCTCATATTCATCTAGACCTGCCTGAAACATTGTAGGGCCCAGGCAAGAGCACAAACAGGCCTTCACATCACTTGTCTCCAATGGTCGTCTTATCTGTCAGTCTAATCCACTATTGCATAAAGGGTTCCTAGTGGTTTTGAAAATATCTGCAAAATACTAAAATTGCAGAAATTTCTTTTCATGATTATCTGGGGAGCCATGAATAAATTCAGACTTAAAAAAAAAATACTTTCATCTTATGTGTGTGAGTGTTTAGCTTGCATGTATGTAGTGCACCATATATGTGCCTAGAGCCTGGGGAGATCAGAAGAGGGCATCAGGTCCTCTGGAACTAGAGTTATGGAGAGCTGTGAGCTGCCACATGGGTGCTGGGAACTGAAGCCAGGTCCTTTGCAAAAGCAACAAGGATACTTAATCACTGAGCCATCTCTCTGGCCCTTAAATTTAGAATATACCAACACTCCTTGGAGGTGGAAGATAGATGATAGATAGATAGATAGATAGATAGATAGATAGATAGATAGATAGATATGATAGATAGATAGGTAGGTAGATAGGAGAGAGAGAGAGAGAGAGAGAGGGAGAGAGAGAGAGAGAGAGTCAGTCAGTCCCCTCTTTCTATCCAGCAGTCTACGCACCTCAGCTTTGTGAATGGCTTTCATGAGCAGCAGCCTCAGGCCACAGCTTAGTCTAGAGTGTACACCACAGCTGTGTTGTTTCCTGTGGAAGCCAGAAGAGGGCTCAGGGCAATCTGAGTGGAGAATTGGTGTTGGGGTGTGGTGGGGCATAGCAGGAAGACACAGGCCATGGGCCCATTCTCTACCTGTCAGAAAAGAGGGCTGTCTGGAGGAAACTGGAGCTTGCCTCAAAGGCGTGGGTGGGTCCCTCTACCAAACCTGAACCCAGTAGAGTATCCACTGCCCATTCTCTCCGCCTGTCCCTTGAAATGAGAATTCACACCATGAGCTGGAGCCCCAGCAGATATCTGTGTTAAACCTTAAACATAATATTTGAAAGGAAATTATACCTCCCCTTTTATTTTAGTACTGGAGGTTGAACTCAAGGCCTTGCGCACGCTAGACAAGTGCTCTACCTCTGAACTATAATTCCCGCTTTCTTCATAGTTTTTACTTTGAGACGGGGTCTCACTAAATTGACCAAGTTAGCTTTAAACACACTCTGTAGTTCTGGCAATCCCTCTGCCTCGGCTTTCCAAAGTAGAGGCCTGTGCCACCAGGCTCGCGTAGGTTACACCTTTGATCAATTCAGTCTGTTGCAATAATCGACTTTTCCCGCCTCCAAGATGGGGCCAAGTAGGAAGAGGCTTCGAGCCCCGTGCATTAGTGTTTACACAGAGCATCCCTACGGCCGCCCCTCTTCTCTGCTTCAAAAGCCTTTGTTCCAAAAGCTCTAGATAGAAGAACAGATGGGTGGTTCTCAAAGGCAGAGCGTGGAGGAAGGTGTGGACTTCAGAGGGAATTCAAGGGAACTTGGAAGGGCAAGGTGTAAGGAAGCTGTTACGTAACTGCATCTTGCTTCTGGTAGTGTTTAGACAATTATAAGCATTATGGGGGAGAGGGGGACGGACGAGATAGAGGCCCTAAAACTATATACTTGAAGTTTGCTATATGAAAATTGTACTTTAAAATTATGTCATGATATATATATTGGCTTCAAACCACATTCTAAGAAAGCTGTGGGAATTTCAAAAGGGAGTATATTAAGGCTTATAAATTAAGTTCCTTTGACGTGACATTTAGGGGGAGACCATGTGGCAGCCATCTGTTGTGTTTGTGGCCGGCCTGCGTCTCCTCAGTTAGCCTCCTTTCTGGAGGGAATTCCCTTGCTATTCTTCCGCCCCACCAAGAAGTCAAGAACTCCTAACCTCCTAGTCCAAACACAGGCACGTGACCTACCCTCCACCAATCAGAAGCACGTATGCAGATTTGCTTAAGAAACGGGAATTACAGATATGGACACTAGGGGTGCGCAGAGCTTCCATGTTTTACTGGCATTGAGACAGCAGAAGTCTTTGGCTTTAGGGCGGTCAGCAGTTGTGAAACTGAGTTCCTTGTTCAACAATGGTGTAGGGGAAAGACCTAGATGGGGAGTTCCATTCTCAGCCCGTTGCTACTGGCTGTGAGCCTCCTTTAGGAAAGTCCTTAACTTCACCAGCTCGGTATTTCCTCATCTCAGAATGCGCATCACAACACTGACTTGAGACTAAATGACGTGATGTGGGGTCTGGCCGACCATAGGTAAGTAAGTGAGTACTAGCTCCCATCCTCACTCAATCTCTCAGATCCAGGAAATGGGTGATCTGCCTCTCTGTCTGGAGGCTCCTTGAAGGCCAGGCTGTGGTCCCTCATCCAAGCCTGGACCACAGAGTCTCTGTAAACTTTGCTCGTTAGCCGAAACTGCTGCTGACCTTTGGAAGCAGGGGCCAGTGACCATGCATGGAAATACGCCTCACTGAATTTCCCTCCTCTGCCCACTTCCTCCCTAGTCTTTCATGAGCTCTAAGTGGCACCAATTTGAGGTCAAATCCATAGAAATATGTTTCAGTTTAACTCTAGATGCCTTTTGGTTGAGCACAAAGAATACACTAAGTGTTGTGTTAAATAGTTAAGAAATAGATAAGAAATAGATAAATAGAGAGGAGGAAAAATGCTTAGACCAGCCTGTAACACAACAGCATTCTGCAGGCTTGAGGCCAGAAATTCTTCATGGAATTGGGAGTTCTTTGAGCTGAACTTTTTAAAAAAATATGTGTATGAGTGTTTTGTCTTCATGCACGTGCACCCTGAGCATACCTGGTGCCTGTGGAGAACAGAAGAAGGCATCATCGGATCCCCTGGAACTGGAATTACAGCCAGTTGTCAGCTGCCACGTGGGTGCTAGGAACCAAGCCTACGTCTCTGCAAGAACAGCAAGTGCTCTTAACTGCTGAGCTGTCTCTCCAGCCCCCTTCAGCAGGATCTTGAATGACAAGTTCAAATCTGACAGAGGGAGAAGGAACCTGAGAGGAAAGTGTGTGGAAAAATTCCAGAAAGATGAAGGAACCCAGTGCTTCGCTCTAGAAGAGTCAGAGCACAGACAGATGCAGGTGGGAAGCTGGGAGAGACAGCTCAGATGTGTTCAAGCTGAGAGGGGCTGAGAGGGGCCTGGAGTGCCGTGATCAGTTGCAGGAGGAGGAAGTAGATGCTGACCCCTTAAGCTACCACAGAGGAAGAGAGGGAGGAGGGTCAGGACCCTCATCATCTTTTCTTCTTGACCAAAGCTCTACTGAGATGTCCTAAATGTGCATCACTGACCTCCTGAGCACACAGGTCTCCAGCAGATGCTCAATGGGGTCCCCAAAGGTGAGACCAAGACAGGACAGCCAGCCAGTGTTCCCTATTCTAATCTCCAGATGAGGAAGTGAGAGGAAAGAACCAACAGAGACCTGGCTGAGCCAGCTGAGGTGAGACCCTGAACCTCTTCACTACAGCAGACAGTGCCAAGCCTACACAAGCATCAAGACACTCAGGCTGTCTAAATCAGTTGTTAAAAGTGTGCAGATGGGCATGTGGGGCTCGGGGTACACACTTTGGCTTTCTAACACATCACTTTGCCAGGAGACCAATCCCATCATTCCCTCCATTATTCTCACCAGAGTTTCAGTTCAAGCTTCCAAGTTAAGGGGCTTTGCTACCTCTCTTAAACAAAGGTCACCTCAGAAATCAACACTGAATCTCATGAGAGGATGAGAAGGCATTGAGACAGTCCTCAGGTGAGCCCCTCAGGGCTGTAGCTTGGAGCTGTCATGACAACAGGACAGCATAGCCAGACTTACCCTCTCCTAAATGGCATGAGGTTTGGATGAGTAACTCTGAAAGACTAGACCCCACCCCTGTTTTCTTATTTATCGTCTTCAGACCCCCTCCACACCTGTCCCCATCCCTCTCCTCAGGGACCTTAGCAACTTGAAAAACACAGACACACACGCCTCCTCCTCTCAGTGTCCAACAATGAGCCCTCACAGCAAAACAGGAAGCCTCTTCCTGCCAAGGCAACCCCATTGTGTTCTCTCTGCTCACGTGCCGACAAGTACAGGAAACCGCTACCCAGCCATGGCAACAGGTGTCGCGGCGACCCTAGGCTTCCCGCCAGCCTGTGCCCAGCCCTTCTCCCCTTTCCTTCCTCCCAGAGAGCGTTCTCTTTGTGAGGGTTAATACTGATTGTCTGCTTGACGGGGTCTAGAATCGCCTGGGAGATGAGGTTCTGGGCATGCCTGTGCGTGAGTGTCCTGAATGCCTTACCTGAGATGGGAAGGCTTACGCCATACGTGAGTAGCCAGTGCCTGGGCTGGGGGTCTTAGACTGCATATGAAAAGAGAAAGCTGGCGATTGCATGTGTCCATCTCCCTTTGTTTCCTGACTACTGATGCAATGTCACCAGAGGCCTCAAGCCTCTGCCAACATGACTCCCCAGCCATGATGGACTGTACGCTGGAATTGTGAGCCAAATAAACCCATTCTCCTTTAACTTGATCTTGTCGGGGTATTTTTATCACAACAGCAGGAAAACAAAACCCTAACCTTTCCTCCTCGCAGCCTGGCAGCTCACATCTCTTAGTCTTTTTCCTGTTGGAGACCAAAGAGCTGATTAAGGCTTTGAACTCTTAAAAAAAAAAAATCATCTTCCAAATATAGTTCCTAATGCTAGCCAGGCAACACAAAACTGCACCTGTGCTGAAATTTAGCAAGTTCCTTAGCTCTTTGGGTCACAAAATTCTAGGAAAGGTCTGAGATGACCAACTCTCAAATTCTGAGTGTCCCTAAATATTTGCCAGATCTGCCTGTGAGGTTTGCCTAGTCCTGAAGCCAAGCCAATTGTCTTAGTTAAGGCTTCTCTTGCCATGTAAAACAGCATGACCAAAAAGCTACTTAGGGAAGAGGAGGTTTAATAGGTTTACACTTCCACATCCCAGTCCAGTATCAAAGGAAGTCAGGGCAGGAACTCAAGGCAGGGCAGGAACCTGCAGGCAGGAACTGGTGCAGAGGCCTTGGAGGAGTGCCGCTTCCTGGCTTGCAGAGTCTGCTATGAATATCGCCCAGTGTTAGATGGGAATTCATCAAGGTGAGGTGGAAAGGGAAGAAAGGGGAGATGTACCTCAACAGAAGCAAATGGTCCTGTGTTAGGACTCTGAAGGGCAACAATCCCCCTGGAGGAAGGGAGAGAACCATACACCAAGGCACAGGGGGCTTGAGGGTTTTATAGAAAAGGAAACTTTTGAGGTTGGAAAATTCCATCTGCAGATGTGGTCCCTGAAGGCTCGGAGCTGTAAATACCAAGGGAGGTTCTTATCCATATGTTGACTTTCTTGTCAGCAGAGTCCCAGCTCCTAACTGCCGGCAGATGTTGTCAGTGTGTCAACTTTCCCATCAGAAGCTCAGCTCGCCTGAGGCTTGTACATCATTAACCCTTCACCCAAGACCACCAGGCCAGGGGCGGCACCACCCAGTGAACTGGACCCTCCCACATCAGTCAACCAAAAAAAAAAAAAAAAATAAGTCTTGCCAACAGGCCAACCTGGTGGAGGCATTTTCTCAACTGAGGTTCCCTCTTCCCAAATGACTCTAGCTTGTGTCAAATTGGCATAAAACTAACCAGCACACTGATCATTCCCAAGTGAAATCCAAAAGAGCTTGAAGGTGGGGACGAGGACAGGGTAAGAGATATAATCTTAGACTGTACTCATTGAATTGCAAGCCTGGGAGGATCGGAATACATTAGGAGATATCCGTGCTTGAGTGTGCATGCCCTGTGCAAGAGAGACAACAGGAAGTTTCTGCAGACCTGGCTCCATCCAGAAGTTTCTGCTCTGGATCCTCTCCTGGGCCTTTTGAGGTCAAGGACCTTCTTCAGGGGTCTCAAGGCTTGCTGTGTTCCTTCACACTAAGTTAAGTTTCCTTTTATCCTGCGAATAACCAGGTCATCAGTGAGGCGCTTGGGTGGCATGTCTGTAAAGATGACTTCCAGGTCCTGGTTCCCACTCACACTCTGAAACCTTTGCTCCTGGGCAGAACTTCCCCAAAAAAACAGTGGCATGCATTCTCAGAGAACAGGGAGAGCACAACCAGCCTTGTGTGATGGAATCTTTTCCAGGCAGAGAGGTGAGAGTCAGTCGTGGACTTAGTCCCTGAAGGCCAGGCCCTGCATCACCAGGAGCTAGCTTGACATAAGGAGAAAAGCCCCTTACCTTGGAGCTAAAGGTCATTTCACTTCTAAGTCTCAGTTTCTGGAGTCACCGAATAGAAACCTACCAAACACAACAACCTGAGTGTTATGTGAGATAAGGTCATGGAGTCTCACTCTGTAAACTTGGCAGGTCTGGGACTCTATATGCAGTCCCAGATGGCCTTGAACTTGTGGCAATGGAGAGTGTGCTTGGAAACATGAAAGCTGCAGAGAAACCTGGAGATGTTATTGTCACTTATTAGAAGCCCCCAGACCATGGCTGATAGACCCTAGAGTCTGAGTAACTACCCCCAAAACCTCACCAGTAGGTGTTTAGTAAATGGTTGCTGGATGAATGGATGGGTGGGCAGACTGACATGGACTGGTACCTAAGAAAAATCTAGCATGTCACCACGTTCATAGCAACACAAAGCCTCATTAACACGCAAGCCAAAGCTGTCTTACATGCCAAACACAGCATAGCCAATAAGCAGGTATCAAAGCCAGATTTCTGGCCCAGCGGCCACATCGCTGAAATGAGGCCAGGTTAAACAGTGTGGCTCTCTCTGCCCTCCAAACTACCAAGTTCAGCAACCCTTTTGAAGTTGAGCGAGGGAGACTTCTGACTATAACGTTTCTTCTGACCACTCACCACTGCCTTCCTCCCTCTCCTGTACCACTCCACACCCCTCCTGGTACCCCTGTCCCACGGGCATCTTAATTGGCTTCCTACCACTCCTCTGCTATGTCAAGCTTGTCCCCGAAGTTAATTCTTGCCATGTTGTAGTCAACGGTGCCTTTCATTGTTTTCTTAAATACCATGAAATACGATATATAAAATCATAAAAATAATGCAGTGAAGGCTTTGGTGCCTCACAAGCAAAACATTACCAATTGATATTTATTAAGCTCCCAGAAGTCTTTTCTACCTTCATGTCCTTCTGAGCCCACCCCTAACTTAGGGGGGACACATTAATGGGTGCTTTTCCTCTTCTCATATTGCTTGGGAACAATTGTGTCTTCTTCTTTGTCTCATTTTGTTTGGCTTGGTTTTTTGGTCATGGAGTCTCACTCTGTAAAGTTGACAGGTCTGGTATTCTATACGCAGCCCCAGCTGGCCTTACACTTGGGGCAATCCTTCTGCCTCAGCCTCTGAGTGTGCAGATTACAGAATCCTCGGTTGATAATCACATCTTTGTCCATCGTCCTTGCTGTGGACTGGATATTTCCCACCACCATCACCCCAAAATATCCTATGTGGAAGTCCTAATCCTGAAATGGCTGGATTTGAAGATTAAAACATCTAAGGAAGTAATTAAAATTATACAGAGTCCTAAGAGTAGGGTCCAGATTCAGTAGGATGGGTATGTGAGTGCCGTCACCAGAAACTGACCCTGCTGGACCTCGACTCGGGACTTCCAGCCTCCAAAACCATGAAGAAATACATTTCTGTTGTTGTGGGACTTTTTTTTCTTGGTTTTTGGTTTTCGATTTTTCAGGACAGGTTTTCTCTGTGTAACACCTCTGACTGTCCTGGAACTCACTTTGTAGACCAGGCTGGCCTCCAGTTCACAGAGATCCATCTGCCTCTGCCTCCTGAGTGCTGGGATCAAAGGCATGTGCCACCACACCCAGCCCATTTCTGTTGTTTAAGCCACCCAGCCTGTGGTATTTTATTATAACAATCCAAATAAACTACACATGCCATGTAAACTTAGCAAGGCCAGGGATTATGATGTAGGCTTGTCTTTGGATCAGTGCAGTTCATTACCATGCCAAACACAGAAGCTTATGTCAAATATTTGTTGAATGAAGAAATGAGATCATTACAGAAACAAATCAGATAGGTTCTGGGGTGGGCAAGAGGGCTCAGTGGGAAAAGGTGTTTGCGGCCAAGCCTGACAACCTGAGTTTGATCCCAGGAGCCAACATGTTAGAAAGAGAAAAATAACTCTCGCAAAATGTCATCTGACCTCAACAAGCATTCTCTCTGTCTCTGTCTCTGTCTCTCTCTCTCTCTCTCTCTCTCTCTCTCTCTCTCTCTCTCTCTCTCAATAAATGCTTTAAAATAGTTGAAAATCAGATAGGATCAAGATTATCTATTTTGTCATAATATGAATTCTACTCATGCTACTGCTTCAAATGGGCTCTGTAGTCAGTTTCTTTTCTTTTTTTATATTTATTTGTTTGTTGGTTTTTCAAGACAGTTTTTCTGTGTAGCCCTGGCTTGCTCTGTAGACCAGGCTGGCCTCAAACTCAGAGATCCGACTGCCTCTGCCTCCCAAGTGCTGGGATTAAAGGCGTGTGCCACCACTGTCCTGCTCCTGTAGTCAGTTTTTGATAAAGGAGTAATAAGGAAGATAAGGGGCACCATCTCAGGGAAAAGTTGAAGTCACCCCATCCATCAGCCAACTGCTCACTAAGCACCTGCTACTTAAGTGTGCATTGTCAAATGGCCTCCACTTCCATAAAGCAGTCAGTTTCAAAAAGCCAAAGACGGAGTTGTGCACAGATGCCCAGGGTACTTTTTTTTTAAATTGGCTTCTCCTGTGGACTTGCCTTTGTATAATACGTTGGAGCATCTGTGATGTTGCAATTGGAGACTAAGAACACATATGATTCACTGTCATACACAAACTACATGCTCATCACAGAGTGGACCACAGTGGTCCTCAGGGTACCAGGGGCTTTCATAAGAGCTTCAGTTGTAGAGTTCCTGTTTTGACTTTTCAGTTCTCCTGATCTAACAAGGCAGCAGTCTCAAGGGCCCAGCTTCAGTGTCTTGCTAGAGATGTAACACATATGCTTAGTAAGTGAGATGAAAAAAATAATAATAATAAATGAGATGAGAGAGAAACTTCTGGGATAAAGGATGTGGTAGTTTGAATGAGAATGGGCCTCATAGGCTCATATGTTTGAATACTTACTTGGTCCCCAGTTGGTGAAACTGTTTTAGAAGGGTCAGGAGGTGCGGCCTTGATAGTTTTCAAAAGCCCACACTGATTTCAATTTCTCTCTCTGTCTCTGTCTCTCTCTCTCTCTGTCTCTCTGTCTCAGTCTCTCTCTCTCTCTCTCTCTCTCTCTCTCTCTCTCTCTGTCTCTCTCTCAGTTGTCTCAACATGAAAGCTCTCAGCTACTGCTCCTGCACCCTCTTTGCCTACCTGCTGCCATGTCCCCCCATAATGGTCATGGACTCACCCTCTGAAACTGCAAGCAAGCCCCCAATTAAATGATTTCTTTTATAACTTGTCCTGGTCGTGGTGTCTCTTCACAGGAATAGAAAAGTAAATAAGACTAATACTTGTATACAAATATCCATAGCAACAATACTCATTGTTTCTACTAAACAGTAGAAACAATCCAAATAGCCGACTGATGATGAACAAAATAAATGTAGTATATCCATACAATAGAATACTATTCAGCCATAGAAAGTAATGAAGAATTGAAACCTACTACACATAGAAAAACCTAATTAAAAGAAGACAGATGCAAAGGTCACATATGGCATATGCCTATTTATATGAAATAACCATCAGAAGCAAATCTACAGAAGAAAGTAGGCCTGTGGTTATGAGGGGCTATGTGTATGGGAAGAAAAGAAATGGGAATCACTGGTAATAATGGCAGGAGACTAAAAATGATTCAAAATTTATTGTGGTGAAATAAACTCTGTGACTATATACACACCGTGGAAATTTCTACTTTAAAAGGGTAAATGTTGGCGCTGAAGAGATGGCTTAGCAGTTAAGAGCACTTGATGCTCTTGCAGAGGATCCAGGTTCGGTTCCCAGCACCCACGTGGCAGCTCACAGACACCTGTAACTTCAGTTCCAGAGAATCTGATGCCTTCTTCTGACCTCCACAGGCTCGAGGCACACATGTCATACACATAAGTTCATCCAGGCAAACACTCATACACATAAAAATTAATAAATCTTTTTTTAAAGGTGAATGCTATAGTATATGAACTATGTCTAAATAAAACTGTTGTGTTTTATTTTTTAAAGAAAGAAAGAAAAAGAGACATCTTGTATATCCCTAGTGCTCAATGGCCTGTTCTCCCCAGAAGCCAAAGGGAAAGCAGTCTGGGAAATGTAGTCCCTATATGCTGAGCAGAACAAGGGGATCAAGTGAGTGCTTGAAGTGTTATGTTGCCATGGCAACTGTTTTTAACTATTTAATACAGAAGCAAGGCCAAGTCATTCTGAACTCCATGTCAGGTACGATCCTTCACTGAATTGGCTACAGCCAGTGGCCAGAGACAAAAATGTACAGGTGTCTCTCCTGGAAGTAGAACATTCAGATATTTGCTCTAGAACACAGTGGCCACTTAACAGGCCCAGCATGGTCTCTATGTTAACTTTAAACCCACCAATTAGACTGGGGACATGGCTCAGTGGATAAAAAAGCTTTGCCTCGCACACACGAGGAACTGAGTTCGAATCCCCAGAACCTACATAAGAAGCATTCCTCCAATGAGACAGGAGCTGAGACGAGAGTCGCTAGAAGCCTGAAGGCCAACTCAACTGGTAGTATGGCATGGGGGACATGACAAAGACACTCTGCCTCTAACAAAAGGGAGATTGCCCTCTGACCTCCACACACAACCATGTTCATGCATAAGAATGCACACAGACACATGTGGACACATATCATACACACATACGCAACAATAAAATTAATACAAATAATCTTTTCATTTAAAACACTAATTATCAGTCTCCCAATGGGGGAAATGGGGCACGTGCCTATTCATCACAGCACAGGGTAGGCTGAGGCAGGAGAACCACAAGTTCAAGGTCATCCTCAGCTATGTTGCAAATGTGAAGCCAGCCTGGGCTATATGATAAATGAGACCCTGTCTCAAAAAATAAGAATAAATAAAAACAAAAGTTCTCCATACAGAGCCAGTTTGGATAATGGCTTAGACCTGGTAAAGGTATAGGCTCCTATGTCCTCTCTGTTGGTAGAGAGAACCTGGGGGTTACAGGCACTCTCATATCTAGCATCTGAAAACAAACTCTTAAACTTTCACTTTGTGGTTTTGTCATTGAAGGCTTACCAGCCCGTCCTTGATGGCCGGAGCACTCAAGGGACCTCACACTAGTTGTGCAGATGGATGCTGGGACAGTAGCTGTTGACCAAGTTTATGCCGATTTAAAAAGAGTTTCATTCAAAACAAAGAGAAGGATGAAGCCCCTCTCTGACTCCTGAGCATCACCCCCCAGCCGGCCAGTCACTCACAGACGTAGACAGAGTCTCTACAAGGTGCGACCAGGAGCTTTCTGAATAAAATGACCTATGATTCAGGATCCTGTGACCACTGGGGAGGGCTGTCACTCTTTTCATACCCTGTGGTCCCAGAAGAGGGAGGAGCAGGTGTGGGAGGGGCAGGGAGGAGGGTGGCTTCACTCACAACTTAAAAGGGGCTCGCTCACACCACTTCCTCCCCGACAGGAGTAGCTAGAGACAGAGACTGCAAGAACAGCCTTCCTGTGTGACTTCAGCCACCCAGAAAGCATCATGGACCTGGGTGAGTAAACCTCTTCACGGGAGAGGAAGCCGACTTTTGACATTAAAGCAGACTCTGGCCAATGAGTGTGGAGGTAGGGATAAGGGTCCTGAGGGGAGCCACCAGAGGAATCAGGGCGGTTGGTGTGAACTGGTGGCTGCTTTCAGATAATGTCATCCTATTGATCCCTGAGAGGGTATACCTGCTCTTTCAGGTGCCAGAAGGGACAAGGAGAATAAAGTGGCATCTTCTAAAGCAGGGAATGCAGACTGTGGCAGGCTGACCTCGTTGACCTGGATAGAACTTGCTGTGGGCTGGGAAGTGATAGTTGATGCTCTCTGGCACCTCAGGACACCCTGCCCCGTCTCTGAGTCCCTCTTTTCTCTCCTGTTAAACCAGGATTTGAATCCCCAACCCTGTGGGTTTATAAGAAAGAGAAAATTGAAGGGGACAGTGTTGTGTGTCGTGTGTCATGCAATACAAATGCAAGCTGTAGCCTCTGTCTCTCTGTCTCTCTTTGTCTCTGTCTCTCTCTCTCTCCCTCCCACACATCCCATGAGCTTGGTGCCTCTTGCAAGTTAAAGGACCAGTGATTAACATGAAATGGAGTGGTCGGGAGGGGGGGGGGCGTTCCATGTAGAGAAGTTATAGCACAGCACAGCCCCTAAACAAACCCCACCCACCACAGCCCAGCAGACCGCTCCTGTCAGTAAAAAGTCCTTCTTCCAGCCTAGCCTCCATCTCTACTATAGCAAAGTGCCAGGGAAGTCCCAGGAGGCGCTAAGTAAGTAGACCGCCTCCGGACACCCCAGTTACAAATCTTAAATCTCGGCTGCAGAGTCAGACCCCGCAGAGGCTAAAAGGGCCAGGTTCCTAGAGGGTTCCGCTCATCAGCAAGTAAAGCACCATTGTGGCCTCAAAGCCACAAGGGGTTGACTTTAAAAAGTGAAGGTTCCCTGGTGCTGCCCTCACACCCCTCCCCGCCACACCACAGCCAGCAGCGCCTTTATCTCTGCCTCCCCTGCCCAGCATGCATTGCACCCTGGGTCTGGATTCAGCTGTGGAAGGTACATAGCGGTGACCACCTCTGCTAGCTGGGAACTCAGGGGAAGCAGAGTTCATTCGAGTCTTACACCTCTGCCCCCCAGATGTTTCAGGATGTAGTGAGAAACTGTTGATGAGATGGATGGATGGGTGGATGGATGGATGGATGGATGGATAATGGATGGATGGATGGATGGATGAAATCAATCACTCCAAGAAGGTTTTAGATTTTGAATATCTGTCTATTCCAGCTTGTCCTGCCCCCAGCCTGCCTTCTAAGCCTGCTTCCCAGGTATCGACCTCCACCAGTCATAGTCCCAGAGTGCCCACACTGTCCACCAAAGACCTTCTCCACCTTCCCTATATTAACCTCTGAAAAGTGACTCCCAGGAGGGAGGAAAGGTTCTGACTTTCTGGCGCTTGCTAATTTCCATGGTGTAAATTCTCCCATCCCAGTTGGTCGCTAATTTCCATGGTGTAAATTCTCCCATCCCAGTTCAGGGTCTAAACGCCTGACACAAACAGGGGTGGACACCTGCCCTCCTGGCACTGGGAACATCACAAAGTGTCTCTCCTGGACTAGGCTTGGGGATGCTAGACTCATGGCTTTGACAAAGGGGGCAGGGCAACCTCTGGTCCTGGAAGAAAGGATAGTCTTGCTTTTTTACTCAACTCAAAAGCACCCCAACAGCTAACCCTGAAATACTGGTATGAGGGGAAACTGCTAAGAACCTTTGCTCAAAACAGGCTCCGGGACCGTTGGAAGGGCGGGTGGGCCACAAAGAATCTGTTTTTCACTCTCCATCTGCCCAGCAGAGACAAGAGGTGGGTAAGGAGGCCAGGTTTCTGTTATACAAAATGAAAAACTCCAAGCCAGGGCTGAGCCGGCCTCTTTCATGATTTGAATGAGCAGCCCTGAAGTGCCCTCCCCACCTTCGAGAAACGGGACCACAGATCTCAGCACAACTTCTCAAAAGCAGAGATAAGAAAAAGGAACCCATGAGAGACTTGTGTCTCACCGCTGAGCCATAGATGGTGTCAGAAGGGGATTCAGGGTCAGTCCCTCCTGGACCTCCAGAAACCTGGCTGTGGAGAGCAACACTGTAGGCCGGGGTAGCTAGGAGAAAACTCTGCTCTTTGCAGGGCGTTTTCTTCCGGTCACCTGTGTCATTCATTGAGAATTTTATGAATAGTCGGTCTGTGGGGAGAGTAACTTGTATGTCAACATGCTACCGTGAGATACAGCCCTCCCTGGGGCATGAGGACAAGATTAGAAAACAAAACTGTGAACATGGATCAGGGAAGCATTTATGTTGTATTTGTGAAGGGTGTGTAGAAGTTGTCAAGCCAAATAAAGAAGACGTAAGGGCCCAGGATATGGCAGGAACTTTCAGACTCTGTAGCCATCAGAAGTCAACAAGGTAAATGAGGGAGCGGAGAGTTGGCTCAGTCAGGAAACTGATGGACACACAAGCATGGGGACCTGAGCTTGGAGCCTCAGGACCTCTGTTCACAAGCTGGTGGTAGCAGCGCACACAACTAATGCCAGCCCTAGGCAGGCAGAAGCAGTGGATCCCTGGGGCTCGCTGGCCAGCCAGTCTTCAGAATTGGAAAACTCCAGGTTCAGTGAGAGACCCTGCCTCAAAAATAAATAAATAAATAAATAAACAAACAAGCAAACAAACAAACAAGTGGACAGAAACTGAGGAAGACCCCTGATGTCAACCTCTGGCCACCATAGGGGTATGCACCCGCACATACACCTTGGGAAAGGCGCAGGCCAAGGGGACTGGGGGAAGGGAGAGTGCCAGTAAGGGAGCCAGGCTAGGGTAATCCTGAGGGTTCTGGGTGACAGCTTCAGGGAGTCCATACATCATCCTAAAAGGAATGGGAGCCAGCAAAGAGTTTTCCTCCTTTCCACATAGACAGGTAAATAGATGAAATCTGTGTTTTGGAAAGCCCTAGGAACAACGAAGCCTTGGGTCAAGACGGAGGAGGGACCGGCTTCAAGAGACGGAGGTGTAGAAGCGACAGAAATGAACAGCCAGTGACAGTGACAATGTAGTACAGGGGGCAAGAGTCGCCTTGACCTGTGGAGGACCCTCTACACAGGAGGCCCATCAGAAATGTCTCATGACTCAGTCGTGAGGTATCAGGCTAGATACCTCATCCACATCTCTGATCTACTTTTTAGTGACTCCAGACAAACGGCTTAACGTCTCTGGGCCTCGCTATTCTCTGGAATACAGAAGGAATACACGTAGTAGCTTCCAAGATGTTGTGAGGGGAAGAAATGTACCAAGAGGGGTAGGAGTGCAGTTTCCACAGCTAGTGGGCCAAGATCACCCTGGGGAAGCCTTGTGCTTCTGGCTCCTCACATGACTATTTTACAGGGTATCCATGAGGACGGGGTGAGAGCGCCCATGTGTGGACAGCACACTGAAAGAGAGCTCAGTCAGTACCAACTGTATCATGGAGTGAAGGATTTGGTCCCCTCATGTCAAGATCCCATCAGCTTTCCCATCTCTGCTTCCCATTCGCTCTCTGGATCCCTTACCTATGCCCTGCTTCTGCCTCCTCCCTCTCCCGTGTCCCTACGGTGGCTGAGAAGGTCCAGAGAGGAAAATGGGTGAGGTGTCTCTGGGGCCGGATGACAGGCAGCCATGGTTTTCTGGGGGAATGAGCAGGTGGGAGTTTTAGAACCTGAGAGGGAGAAGGTTTCCCAGGCTGGGGTAGGGTGGGGTGGAGTGGGGGGTTTAGGGGTTAGGTTGGAGTGCTAGGGAATTTTTCCTTCATCAGACTCAGTCTACAAACCCAAGAACTCAGGAAACACTCCTCGACCCTGACATTCCCAACGGCTGCCCAAGAGTGGTCACTGTATGACTGTTGACAGACAAGGAGCTGTCTGACTCACTGCCACTGACAGGTCCCTCTGCCACCACACGTTCGAATTCCCCCAAGATCCCTGGGAAACTGTCTTGAAAATGACCTGTCCTGGATCACCAACCCCTCACTCTCCACCTCCTATCCAGCCTCCCTGGAATGAGAAATCAATTTCATTCACACACCCTAGAGCCAGCCCCTCCCCACAGTGGCTGCAAACGGACCAGGACAGGACCCAGGAGAAGGGGGTGCACAGAGTAACACAGAAACCGTTCTTGTCCCCCAGGGGTTTCTCGCTGTCACAGACAGTCAGACTGAGCTTTCTCTGCAGTAACCGAAAGACGTTGACGTGTTGAAAGAAACCTCGAGCGCCCAACGCCGAAATGAGTCAGGGGAGGGAGGGCTGTGCATCAGACCCCGAAGAGAATGTGGTTAGCGGTGAACACGTGGCCTTGAGCACGGGGGCTCAAGGGGTAATTCAGTTAGAAAGGGGGAGTGAGAGAGAGGGCCTGAGAGGCCACGTGGCGATGCTCCCACTCCTGGCTGCAGATGTTCTAGTGCAAGCTGATGGTAAGGGGACAGTGGCTGTCTGTCCCCAGAAAAGGATGGAAGGAGCTAGGGAGGCAAGGCCTTCAAGTGGATGGTTGGAGGCTTGAGCACCGTGCTGAGCATGTGGGACTCTCCATCTTTACAGCCAGGAAGAGCTCTTGGGGATTTAGGAGGGAGGCACAGTGGGGATAGACCACAGAGCCATGCTTTAGTAAGACGTGCCTAGGTGGCGTGAAGGAAGATGTGCAGGTGGGGAAAACGTTCACCTGGTGACCTGAGGCCCTTCCTGCCTGTACTAAGAGTGGCCAAGCTTAAAATCCCCAGCCTGGCACTCTCAGCCTGGAGCAACATGCAGGGCACGCTGGGTGTCATGTCGCCCAGGCTCCAGCAGGTGGTGCTATGGCCAAGGACACATAACCTCTGGGTTTGTGCGGCTTCCCTGGCCTCCAGAGGGCCCCCATCCTCCTGAAGATTCCTGGAGCAAAGTTCCAGGTTCTGGTTCGGCCTAGGTGGCATTCACAAGTCCCATCCACACAGGGACTGACTCTCCAGTGGATCTGAGGAACTGGGATTCGGGGGCTGGAGAAGGGTCTCAGTGGCAAAGAAGGCAGAGCCAGGGTCCCTGGGAGGGAGTGGAGGATAAGATGTCTGCATAAATTACTTTGCCAGCTGTCTTCTTGCTTAGGAGAACATGCAGCCCAGGCTGGCCCAAGGCTCAGCCTCAAAAAGAATGAGGAGCTGTCTATGGCACATACAGGCCTGTTCTAACCAAGGGTCTCTGTCTACAGAGGATTAGAAGACAAGTTAAAGGAGAAAAAACAGTTCTCCATTTCCTTAGCCTACCTCCCTTGGAATATCTGTGAGGATTCTCATGTGGCTGTCCATACATCTGGACACCCAAAAATGCTCCCAGACCGGTGGATCCTGCCACCAGGGCAGCGATGGACATGTGTGCATACACCCCAACCACCCCAGGGCCCTGTCTCCTCTTCCTGCATCATGTGGAATGGGAAGAGGGGCCACTGAGGCCACTGTGTGGAGCCAGGAGTCATGAAGGGTTGTTAGGGTACAGCGGATTCTGCAAACCAGCAGCAGCCTAGCCGGGCCAAGGAGGGGGGAGCGGAGGCGGGGGGGGGGGGGGGGGGGCTGTTCCTCTTCTTTCCCAGACCTGGGAGTGGAGGAGGAGGGAGGGAGGTGAAGACAGGGATGCTGGGCAGCAGGCCAGGTGTTTAAATGCACAATCTGGTTCTGATGTTCTCTTTCAGCAAAAGCGGTGCCTGGAGCCTGGGATGAAAGTTCCCAACGGTGCCCCCGCCCCCCATCCCCTGCTTTCCTTAATAACAGAGCCTTGTCTCTGCCAGGCAGTAACATCACCTCCTTTGTCTCCTACAGGGAAACCCACGAAAAACGTGCTGGTGGTGGCTCTCCTTGTCATTTTCCAGGTGAGGTTTCCTGCCAGGGGAAGTACTCTTCCCTCCTCCACGTCCCCTCCCCAGCCAGGAGTGCTCGCCCCTGAACAGTTTGCTGAAGGGGAAGGAAAGGACTGGACACAAACCCACCTGCCATTCATTAAGCTGCCCGCGCCACCTCCCTCCTGGGGAGGTGGGGGTGAGGCGGACAATCTCTGGACTTCCTTTGTCCCTATTTAAATGAAAGCTCAGGGAGAAGAGACCTACCCACACCTTCATCTCCTCACCTCCCACAGTTTCTGAGTTCTTAGAGAGACTCGTGTTGCACAACACAAAGCTCAGCGGGGCCTGATGTACATATAGGCACACGTCCCTCTATGAGCTGGGAAAAGGACCCTTGGTCTGGCCATCAGGACACTCTCCAGTCGCCCAGAGTTGTCTCCTCCTGCCTTTCAGTCCAAGGTTCCCCTTGTAACCTCATTCTGTGTATTCTCTCATAAAATAGAGAGCCATCTGGCCTGCCTGTGGGGAGAAGGGAGGGAGACCGGTGGAGCCCGGGACCCTGTGGAAAGGATGGTGACTGGAACGTATATAGGGGTCTGAATTCTGCAGAGCAAAGAGCCCGCTTCACAATGCTCCATTCTCTGTCCCTGCCAAGAGGCAGAAGGTGCGCCCCATCAAGCACCAGAGTCGGGAGACTGTAACTCCTGGAGTCAAGTTTCCTCTGTGGGGGTGGGAACTCTCTGGAGGTGGAGGGGATAGCCAAGGCCAGCCTGGAAAAGCAATGCTTCAGAATTTGACTCTCCCCCAGGTCTGGAGGCCAGAGGGGCAGCTTTCCAGGAGCTCAGGCCAGAGGCAGGCCCCACACTGGGCACTGTTCCCCAAACCCCAACTCAGAGGCCCCCGGAGCTTGGGCTGCAGCCCTTAGCCTGGCCCCTTCCCCATGGCCACTCCCTCCTGTATTGCTGCCTGGAAGGCCAGAGAAGGGTAAAGACATCTGTGGCTGGTTTTTGTCTTTCACTTGGGGGAAGGGGGGTTCAGACAGGGCCGGATGTGGTGGGGCTGTGGGCTGCAGAGGCGGCAAGCCTTGGGGGAGGGTGTGGAGCAGGAGCAAGGGATGGGGGAGACGACAAGATGGGGGGGGG
>CABHPP010119090.1:8883-23657 GCA_902168425.1 Peromyscus attwateri | reverse complement strand
TGTGTGTGTGTGTGTGTGTGTGTGTGTGTGTGTGTGTGTGCACAAACATATTATATATATAGATATGCTTTTGGCAATAAAATATAAAATTTCTACCTGAGTAGTTTCTATTAACCTTACTAAGACCTTTTAAAATTATTTGATTTAGACATGGAAAGACAGATTTAGTCTCATGTAAAACTGCCCTCCAGCAACCTAGCAACACTTTGGCTGCAATTTAAGTAGAAATTAAATGTTACAGATTTTATAGGTAAACCTTATGGCTCAGTATATTTCCTGTTATATAAAACTTGAAAAGAACAGGTTTCATGCCAGCCTGGGCTACAAACTGAAATTCAGTGTCGACAAACAAAACAAAACACAACTCCCAAACCAAACCCAAACCTCAAACAAAACCACCAACACAACACAAAATCCGACTTGAAAGGAGACTCAATAAAGAAATAGGATAGCCTTGCATCTCCAGCCACACTGATTAGGAAATTAGCCATTTGATATGCTCTGAAGCCAAAACAATTTTTCAAAAAGGATTACCAAAGCCTAATCAATCGACCCAGTCTCTTTCCTGTGCTTTCAATATCCATTACAAAGTTATTTTGCTACAGATCATAGAAATTTATAGACTTATGAGCATTTGAAAAAGCTTCTTCATTGTCCCAACAATATGTAGCACTATTTTACTTGCTTTATGCAAACTTCCTTTAGCTCATATCTTTTCTTCGTGATTATTCTGGCTATAGACCACTGGTCAGAGAGCCCATTTTAATGTGCTGAATGAGGGAAGGACAATTAAAAATACATTGTATAATGTGCAATGCACATTTATGTTTTTATGTTGTGTAGCCAAAGCTGACTTCCTACTCACCATACTTCTTTTTTTCTTGTTTTTCTTTTGAGAATTTCATATATATATATATATATATATATATATATATATATATATATACAGTGAGATATGATCATATGCGCCCTGTTTTTTTTTAACCTCCAAATCTCCTCATATACCAAGATATCTTAGTTAGGTTTCTATTGCTGTTATAGAACATCATGACCAAAAGCAATTTGAGGAGAAAAGGATTTATTTCATCTTATAGCTTGTAGTCCATCATCCCTGAAACTCAGGGCAGAAACTCAAAGGAACCTTGGAGCAGTAACTGCTGCAGAGACCATGGAGGAGTACTGTAAATTGCCTTCCTCCCCATGGCTCGCTCAGCTTGCTTTCTTATACTGTCCAGGACTATCTGCCCAAAGGAGGCACTGCCCACAGTGAGTTGGGGCCTTCTACATCAATTTTCAAGTAAGAAAATGCCCTACAAATCCGGTGTCTGTGGTGTGGCACCTTGCACAGCCTTGGTGCAGTGGGAAGGGGCTTGGACCTGCCTAGGCTCAGTGTGCTGGGCTCTGCTGACTCCCCATGGGAGACCTCGATTTGGGGGATGTGGGGATGCAGGGTGGCTTGGGAAAGAGGACTGGGAGTGGGAGGAGGGAGGAGGGATGAGGGGGGATCTGTGGATGGTATGTGGAGTGAGTAGAAAATTTGTTAATAAAGGAAAAAAAAGAAAATGCCCTACAGACTTACCCACAGGATATTACTATGGAAGTTAGTAAATTAAATTTCTCAATCAAAGTTCTTTCTTCCAAAATGATTCTAACTTATATTAAGTTGACATAATAACATCCAGCACACCCTATATGTTCACCTTCCAACTTCGTGCTTGCTTGTTTGATTCCTTCCTGCGTGCCTGCCTTCCTTTCTCTCTCCCTCCCTCCCTCCCTTTCTCTCTTTCATTATTTCCTTTCCTTTTTCTTTATTTTTTTGACAACCCACTATGTCCAGTTAGTGATACCCATATGTGCATGGGGATGGGGTCATAGACTGGAGCATGGGAAACCTGCCAGTAGCTACACTCTCAAAAGAATGATTCTCCCTTTTCCGGCAGCTATCAACGTCCAATAGCTCCTCAGTTAGGAGTTGGGCCAGGAGAGAAGCTCTTCTACCTGTGCTAGAACATTAGATAGTTTGATCTTGTGCAGGTCTTGTGCAGGTAACCTTAGCTGCTATTAGTTCACAAGAGTGTTACCCATGTCATGTCCAGAAGACTGCATTTCCAAGGTTCCTTCCATTCCCCAGACTCTTACAATCCTTCTGCCTCCTCTTCCAAGTTGTTCCCGGAGTCTTGGGGGTAGGGGTGATACAGATGTTCCATTTAGAGGTGAACACTCACAGTCTCTTGTTTTCAAAACTTTGATCAGTTATGCAACTAATCTCGTTTGCCTGCACTTCTCAGTACTGGAATTACAGGTACACACAACAGCAGGCTTACAAATGTATTTTTGGAATGTATTTCAAGCATGTAAAAAGTATTAGAATGTTTAGACAAACATTCCTGTATAACACCATCTGCTGTGTTGCACCATATCTTTTATGTTGCAACACCTGCTTTAGATCCTTTCTTGGAACTGAAATACTACATGTATGTTTGAAGCTGCCTATATCCACCTTCCTGCCATCATTTACCTGCCTCATTCATCAGAAATATTATCCCAAGCACAGTTTATTTTCATAGTAAATATTATTTTCTGTGTTTCACTGATACATTGTAAATTCTTCTTTGACAGGTTCCTTCATCAGCATGTATTTTAGATTTATTCACACTCATGTATCATTTACTTTATTGCCTTAGAGTTTTATGTGAATATATCATAATTCATTTATGCATTGTCTTGTGGATGTGAATTTGATTTGTTGTCAACTGTTTACCAATGCACACAGTGCTTCAATGAATATCCCTTAATAACAAGTCTGTCTCTTTTTTTAAAACACAGATAAGAATATATGTAATTCCAAAACTTACTGTATCCCTTTAAAGAGACAGAATGAAAACAGTTTTATTGGGTAATGTGGTATAGAGAAACAATTCAGTGTTTCTAGAATAAAAAGATTCTTGCATTTTATGAGTGCAAATGATACAGATTGGAAGGCCATACTGTGAGTTTAGAGAGATAAGTGACAGATCTAGTATGTTAGAGCTTTGGGTGATTTTTAAATGGAAGAATTATTTGATTTTTCTCACTTCAAAGCTACTGGTCTGGTGAGTTTTATGGTAGACAGCTGTTGGTCTTTGTTATAAATAGAACATGGTGACTCGTGTGTCTATCTTGAATGATTGATAATATTAGTCAACATGTTAGAGATTATAAAGGCCAAAATTAAAATGTGTCTAGGTGTATGCAGAGATGAATTTAAATGAAGATATCTTGAGTTTGATGTGCATATGAGCCATACAGTTGGAAATATGTAATTGGGAGATGGCTTTACCAGCCTGGTCTTTATGAACAGAAGTTGGGAATGTATGTAGAGGTTTGAAAGTCAACCATTATAAAAGGGTTGATCCCTTGCAATAATTTTTGCTTAGAAGTATTACTGTAAAGCCCACCTGCCTCTTTTTTGCATCCCACTCCTTCAATCATATGACATTTTTAGGCAGTTTTCCCCCAACCAGTTTGACAGTTCAGTACTTGCAATAGCTTAATGTATTCTTTAAATCTGAAGACGTCTTTCTCTCACACATTGTTTATAAAAATGTCAAAATAATATCAGTGCTACATGATGGCTAGGGGATTCCATTGTTAGCATGATGCCAACTGGATAAGTGGTTTATAATCACTGCCTTTGATTGCCTGTCTTTAATTCAGCTCTCTGTGCTTGACAAAACAATTAAGATTTTAAAACAAATTATCTGTGGGTTGCCCCTTATTCATATAATTTATTATGTTGGTTCTGTATGATTTTTCCTTAGAGAAATTGTATTTCCATTTCTTTTAAAAACTTGGAACTGCCAGCAATTTCTCTGATCCTGTATTTGTAATTGAGTTCAAAGATGTTACAAGTAAGAAATAGGACTCACAGTTGTGAAGCTTACCTCTACTAAACCCATTATGGAAGAGATTCCTATTTTAAGAAAACTCCTTCAAAAAGAGGAAATAGGGGCTGGTGAGTTGACTAAGTGGTTAAGAGCACCAGCTGCTTCTCCAGAGGACGCAGGTTCAATTCCTAGTATACACATGGTGGTTCATAACTATCTATAACTATAGAGCCAGGGCATTCATTGCCCTCTTCTGAACTCCATGGGGCATCAGGCATACATGTGGTACACAGACACACATGTAGACAAAACACTCATACACATAAATTAAATTACTAATAATAAAATAAGTCATAAATACAATTAATAAAAAAGAAAGGAAATATTGCTGTATTGTTTGACCTTGAGGAATATTTGTTTGTAATTAAAGAACTGTAATGTGTTTTTCAGATATTTTCATGTATTTATTAAAAGAGATGTTAGAAATTATTCATAATTATCTATTCAGTGTGGTGGCCCTTTTCCTAACCTGCCAGATAATCTTGTAAGTTCCTGGCATACTTTTATTATGAGGAACCTTAATACTTTCTAGGAAGGAACAATTCTGTTTATTACTTATTCAATTGAGCTCAAATATGCCTGCTTCTGCTTGTATATCTCTAGAGAAGTAGGTATCATTCCGGTTATATTCTTGTTGTAAACTGGCTATAATATGACTACATTTTTAGATCATTTAAGAAAGTGTCATAGAGGGAGAAGAAGGTATAGAGGGAGGTATAGAGAGAGAAGGGAGAGAGAGAGAGGAGAGAGAGAGAGAGAGAGAGAGAGAGAGAGAGAGAGAGAGAGAGAGAGAGAATGCCTCAGTACATCTTGGTAGCATGGTAAAGAGACTCCTTTATAGCTTATATTAAAGTAAATCACTTGCAAATGTTCACATTTTAATAATTATAAATAACAAATGGTGTGCCACTCATCTCCAGAATAAAATAAAATATAGAGTTCCTAAAGTTTTTTAAAGTAGCTGTAATATTCCACCCCTTGCCTTCTCCTTATGGTTGTTCTGTGTTCTTTTATCCCATTCATTTCTCATACTATGATTTCTAGACCCTTGCTGTTCTGTTCTCTTTCTGTACAAATGATTATTTGTCAGTGTCCTTAAATTGTAACGTACCTAAGACTGGATACTTTCCCCATATATTGTTTTTACAATGCATAATTCGCCGCTTGGTGGGAGCTGCGTATGGTAAAATTCTAGAGGATAGAGAAGTAAGATGGAAGTATTTCCTCCAAGATTTTATATGATAAGCACAAAGAATTCTAGCTGTGTATGTGTGTTCTTTGATTCAAAATATGTCTGCTATTATCAAGGATCTGTTATAAGTTTTGGCAAACTGATTATTTACTAATTTGTACCAAAGTTATTGAATTACTGAATCCACAGCAGAATTCATAATTAGTGTTCTACTTATATTTAGTAAAAACATTTGTTAGTGTTAATTACAACCTATATATTGGTTACATGCATCATTATTTTAATACAGTCAGATTTAAACAGGTAAACACATTGTCTGATATATCTTATTTGTGAAAGTTTCTTACATATTTTCCTGCTCCTCTGGGAATTCAAAGGCACTTCAGATTTTCCTGCAGCTTTATTTTGCTTTTTGAGCTGGAAGCAATTTACTTTTTGTTTGAATAATGTTAGTTTTCTCTTTCTTTATCATACCTACTATGGATTTAATATGGTTTGTATCTCCAAGGGTCAATTGTGATAACATGTATGATCCCTACAGGGGTAGTGCTTGTAGGTGGTAAAACTTTTGGGTGGTGGGACCTACTAGAAGATACGCATGTCACTTGCCTGGACCTGTTCTCTTCCCTTTTGTTCAAGATGTAATTGTGTGCTCCAACAGATGTTCTTGCCATTGCCATCTAATATTTTCCATGAAATTCTCACCAGAACTGAGACATGGCAGATGCCATGCTTTTGAATGTCCTGAATTATGAGCTATTGGTCTCTTTTATTTACAGAGTTCACTCAGGTATTTGAATGTAACAACATAAAGCTGCTGACTAATATAACACCCTACACCATATTATGGATATTTTTATATATGGTTAATTTCTTATAAGAGAATATAGATTTAATGTCTCAGACAGTCTAGGCCAGTGGTTTTTAAACTTCCTAATGATGTGACCCTGTAATACAGTTTTCCATATTGTGGTGACCTCCCCAACCATAACATTATTTTTGTTGCTACTTCATAACTGTAATTTTACTACTGTTATGAATCACAACCTAATTAATTTTGGTGATAGAGGTTTGCCAAAGAGGTTGCAACACATAGACTGAGAGTCACTGGTCTAAGTCATTGCTTTCCTTGAATCTAATCTAATTTATGCTCAGTGGTCATTGAATTAAATGTAAATACATTCATGCATTGGGATTAAAGACATGTGCTAGTATGCCCCCATCAATTTACATGGTCACATGACTATTTTGGGGCATTTAGAGCACATACTCTTAATCAAGATGCTTTCTTTTCTTATACGTGTGGTGATTTTTAGATATTACTATCAAAGTAAAGGCACATAAAACAAGAGGTACTGGAGAAGCATATGGTTCTACTGTTTTTATAGAACTTTCTGGAAAGACATCATTTCTACTTAATGGGATGCTAGTGTTATCTCTACCAGGTGGTAATTGAGTTACAATAGCTTAGGTTTTTTTTTTAAGATTTATTTATTTATTATGTATACAGCATGTATGAATCCAGAAGAGGGCACCAGATCTTATTATGGATGGTTGTGAGCCACCATGTGGTTGCTGGGAATTGAACTCAAGACCTCTGGAAGAACAGCCAGTGCTCTTAACCTCTGAGCCATCTCTCCAGCCCCCAAACTTTTTTTTTCCGATTAATTGATGGATCGATCAGTGTTCTGATTGATCGATTCATCAGATAGTGACGTCATCAGACACTCACGGGAACCGAACGCGCCACCTGGGACACCACAGGCCTGACGCCTAACCTCTGAGCCACCTCTCCGGGTCACTGGTTTTTTTTTTTAATAGGAATTTATGAAAAGGATTCACATCATGTCAGGAAAACTAGAATCTAGCTAATTCTTAAATGAAAACAGGATTCACATCAGCAGAGAGATGGAAGAGACCATTTCAGACTAGAGCAGAAGGCAGAAGAACAGAGCATGAAACAAACATAGACTTAGAGAAGATCAAAACTTAGCTAAATTCTAAATGTTGGGTTTGAGTTACTGTAAATTCCAAGGAGTCATTTTATATTTACCTAAATTTATATTATCACATATATATACACATATACAAATACATACACACATATACATACACATTGTAAAGCTACTTGAGCTTACAATGTTTTAATATATTAATAAATATATATCTATTGATTTATTACCTTCAAGGGACAATATTTCTAGTATTTGAAGACAACTACTATGTTTTGATATTCATTTTTTTCCAAGATAAACTTGTGAATTTCCTCAAATTCTCTAACAAGCTAGAATTTGGGGCCTTCTAACACTTTGGGATACTTTCTAGTAGACCAACAGCCTGCATAACCTGATTGTAGAGTTCCACTTACTGTCTGACCTTATATGGAAGTACTGTGGTTGTTCCCTTTTTTGATAGTGTATTCTGGTGTGTGTGGTTTTTTATTTTTATTTTTATTTTTCGAGACAGGGTTTTCTCTGTGTAGCTTTGCGTCATGTATTCTGTTTTGTGAGCAGTCACACCACCCAAAACAGCATTTGTGTGAGTTTTCAAATTATTGCCTCAGTTCTAGATCCAACTTTGTTTTTCCTATTCCGTAAGAAGTTGAGTTGACTTGTTTTTATAGAGTACTTTTAAGTTTACAGGAAAACTGAGGAGAAAGCACCAAGAATCCCTATATACTATTTTTCTCTCCTCAACTTTCCTGTGATTAACTTCTATTAGTGGAGAAATTTTGTTAAGATCAATACAAGATTACTGATATACCATTAGCTAAAGTTTGTAGTCTACATGTAAGTTTAATCCTTGGTTTTGTATATTCCTTGTTTTTGATAGAATCTTAGTATCTAGCCTGGCCTCCAACTTATGGCAATCCTTCTGTCTCAGCCTCCCAAGTGCTAGGATTACAGATGTCTACCATTATGCATGGCTTAATTCAATGGATTTTGATGAATGCATACTGTATATGCCTAATAATATAGCATCATATAATTTCACTTCCCTGAAAGTGTCCTGCATTCCAGCTATTTATCTAGTCTTCTATCTTTTGCTTAGATCCTGGATAACCATTGACCTTTCCCCCATTTCTATAGATTGCCTTTTCCATACCATCTGTAGTTGGAAGCATCTAGTATATACCCTTTTCACACTAGACATGGACATTTGTCCATGCTTTTTCATGGCCTAATAAGTCATTTCTTTTTATTGTGTAGCTAGCTGCACTATAGTTTTTTCCTCTCACCTACTAGAAGGTATCTTGGTTGTTTCCAAGTTTAAACAATCATTAAAAAAAGGTATTGTAAGCCGGGCGTTGGTGGCGCACGCCTTTAATCCCAGCACTCGGGAGGCAGAGGCAGGCGGATCTCTGTGAGTTCGAGGCCAGCCTGGTCTCCCAAGCGAGTTCCAGGAAAAGGCACAAAGCTACACAGGGAAACCCTGTCTCGGAAAACCAAAAAAAAAAAAAAAAAAAAAAAGGTATTGTAAACATGTGCAAGTTTTTCATAGACATGTTTTGACCTATTAATTTAATTGTTGGATCATGTGGTAAGAGTGTTTAGCTTTGTAAGTGGGTGTCAAACTGCCTTTCAAAGTGACTTTTTCCTTTTCTCTTAACTCCCACCAGTAACAATGTGAGGTCTGTTTGCTTCATATCCTTGCCAGAATTTGGTGGTGTCTGTGTTCTGCACTTTAGCCATCTTAGTAGTTATTTAGTGGCATCCCATTGTTGACAATTTACAATTCTCTTACGATATATAGTATTGAAAACCCATTAATATGCTTATATACTCCCTGTAACTCATGAAGTTTCCAAAATTTTGCCCATTTTTAAAATGGATGGTTTTCTTACTGTTCTGTTTTGAGAATTATTTGCATATTTTGGATATATGTCTGGATCTAGATATATCTATATGCATACAAATATAAACACATTTTCTTAGGTACTTTTCTCATGGCTGTGATTAAGTACCTAACCAAAGTAACTTAAGGAAAGAAGCTTATAGTTAGAAGATATTATTCATCCTGACTGGGAGGGCATAGCCACAGGAGCACTAGGCAGCTAGTCACATTGTATGTGTAGTTAGAGGAGCAGAGAGAGAGAGATGAATGTTATTAAGCTTGCTTTTTCCTTTTTATGCTGTCCAGTACCCTAGTCTGTGGAATGGTATTGGCCATATTTAGGGTATATCTTTCCACCTCAATTAATTAAATCTAGAAACTCATAGACATGCCCAGAGGTTCGTATCCTAGGCGGTCCTATACTCTGTCAGCTTGACAATCAGTATTATCCTTAACATACACCCAAATACATCTTTGTCCGATAGATATTTTGCAGCTTTTTTCTCTTAGTCTGTGGTGTATCTTTTCATTCTCTCCAGTGTCATTGGCAGAGGCTTTTACTTTTAATAAAGTTCAACTTACCAATGGATTCCTTTATGGATTGTGCTTTTAGTGTTGGTTCTAAAGACTTCTGCTAAACTCCAAACCTGCATTTTCTATTATATTTTCTTCTAGAAATTTATGTTGCATTTTATATTTAAGGCTACAGTTCATTTTTTGTGAGAAGTGTAAGTTTTGTAAAATATGTAAAATCAGGGTAAAAATGATTTTATTGCATGGGGAAGTGTAGATGTAACCAACCGCCTTATTAAATAAGAAACACAGAGCCAATGTAAAGGTGAAAGCCCAAGAGGTCAGAGCTAGAAGCCTTACCCGCTTTCCGCCAGCTAGCTTCTCCCGCCAAGAGAGCTCTCCGAAAAAAGGGGAGGTATTTCCTGTGCGTTCGTCTTATAAAGAGTTCTGGTTCTTCCTTCTCATTGGTTATAAACCTAACTACGTGGCTGTCTCGTCACAGCCTCTCTGTACAGACCTCCCAAGTTTTCTATGGTTGGTATTGAGATTAAGGGCGTGTGTCTCCAATGCTGGCTGTATCCTTGAACACACAGAGATCTACCTAGTTCTGCTTACCAAGTGCTGGGATTAAAGGCGTGCACCACCACCACCACCGCCCTGGCTTTCGCTATGGCTTGCTAATAGCTCTGACCCCTAAGCAACTTTATTTATTAACATACAAATAAAATCACATTTCAGTACAAATAGAATACCACTATAGGGAAGTCTTTGACTGGAATGATTTTCCTTTCATAATTGAACAGTGTTTTTTCCTTTGTCAAAGATTAGTTGAGTATATGAATCTATTTCTGGGATGTCTATTTTGACCCGTTGATCTCTTTGTCTGTTCTTTTGCAGCATCACACAGTCGTTGTACCACAGTATTAATATATTGTGGTGTCAGTTCTCAACTGCTAATTTTTTCAATATTGTGTGTTAGATCTTTTGTTGCCCACATAAAATCTTTAATAAGTTTCTTACCATACACAAAGTCACTTGGGATTTTGATTTCCTTTGGGTTGAATATATAAATCAAGCTGGGCAGAACAAACACTTGAACTAATTGAGTTTTTCTATCCATGAACATGGACTATTTTTTAAAATTCTAGGTTACCTTATTTAATCAGTGCTTTATAGTTTTTCTTACGTGAATCATATATATATATATATGTATATGTATACATATATGTTTGTGCCCAAGTATTTCATTTTTAGGTGCTAATGCGAATAATATTGTATTTTGAGTTTCAAATTCCAGTTGTTCATTGAAATGTATAGGGAACCTGTTGGTTTTTATATATTAAACTGGTATCCTGTACTTTTATATATAAATTTTCATTAGTTCTAAAAGGTTTTATTTATGTATTTGTTATTTTGTGATTTTCTGTGTAGACAATTATATCCTAAAGGAACAAAGGCAGTTTTAATTTTTGATTCAATAGTTATTCATTTAATTTATTGTCCAGGGCATCTAATACGATGCTGAATAGGAATGTGAGAATGTATGCTTTGTTTATAATCTGCAAGCTGGATCTTGTCATTTCATTTGCCAGCAGGCATAGCATAAACCTTGTCAGTAGAGGGCACTGTAGGTATAGTGCAAGGCATCACAGTGGCAAGGAATTGCTTCAGTTGGGGTGCTTTGCTCTGAATATGTTGTTGCCAGTAGTGTGTGGGAGACTAAGTGGTATTCACCATCCAGGGGGTTTCTGTAGCACTTTGATGGGTAGATTCTTCTTCACTATCCTGAACCAGCTCTGCCTGTGGCACCTCAGTGCTCTTCTCTACCAGTCAGCTGCAATCACACTGTTGAGATGGGAAAAACTTGGTCCTTCATATTTTCCTTCAGGCCCAGACGGAAAGCCTGTTCTTCATCTTTTCCATGCTAGTACTCTTGAGTATCAGACTTAGACTTTAGAAGTCAACCTCTTTTACCTAGTTATCACTTCTTATATTGTATTTTTCCTATTTGAAATTACTGGTTTGGTTTTTTAAGCGACATTGCATCTTTTGAATTTCAGGTCAACTTAAACCCTCAAGTAGATTTCTTTTGTCCCTAATCATAATTGCAGTGGGTGGAGGAAGAAGAGAACATAGGAAAGGGAGGTCTAGCCATGATAACAGGAACAATAATTTTTGTCTCTGTGAGGAACTCAGGTGTGTTAATGTATGGGGTGAGAGTGAGGGGTGGGCAAGACTACCAGCCAGTGGCTGGGTACTGGTATCCTTCAAAACAAAACCCTTCCATCATGACTCTATTTTGGAGATGTGTCAGGGATAGGAGATTTATCCTGCTGGAGCAGAAGCAAGCAAGGCAGCCAAGCCTTTTTGCTTACTGTCTAAAAGAAAATGGAACAGACTACTCAGTCCATGTGGGGTTGTCATCTCTGGTTAAATCTTGAGAACTGGTCCAGGAATCTGTGATAGTCCATCTGCCCTGGATTTTAAGCCGCTGGTGGCCTTGTTGATAGCCAGGAAAAAAAACACAACTCCACAACCTTGAAAGTTTGAATCCTTCTGTTGAGCAGACAACTTACAGATATTTATACAATGCTGCGTAGACATTCTAACAAAATACAAGGTGTCGGGGAACGGTTCATCTAAACTGTACACATTGGTTGTTAATAGAAACCATTTGCATCAGGAATTTGTTTTCCTTCCCGTGTACACTCTCCTGTCCCTGGGGATATGGATGAGCAAAGTGTTATGTTGTACTGCCTCGCCCCTGCTGGCAGTGGCACAGGTGCAGAACTGTGGGCATGATGAATCAAACACCAATTGCATCACTGATGCCTGTGCTTAGCTCCGATTGCCGTCAGTGAAGGAAATAGAATTCATTAGTTTTCTTTCAGGGCACATGCAAACACATGAGTTTCAAAGAATGCATAATGGCAACAAGGAGAAATGGGCAAGCCCAGCTTTTTCCTTTCCCCGAGAATCACTGGCAACAGAGGAACTGATGAGCATTTGGAAGCACTCTGTAGATAATCGAGAAGACAGTATCACTGTGGCAGGATGCTTTGTTGATAACTGATGGCAAATTTTTTATTCTATCCCAAGGCTATAGAGAAAAATCATATTGATTTGTTAAAGAATAAGAAAAAGTTATAAATGCTCACAGGAAAGATTACTGCATACTCAAATAACCATTTTAAAGAAGTTAGACAAAAATATAATGTGTGAAAATCACTTTTCTGATATATACGAGGAGTTATCTATTGTGATGAGTTCAGAGTTTCTGTTGGCGTCTACTTTCCTTTTGGCATTTGCTGCACTAATGCCATTTGACAAGCATGGGGTTTGAAGGGAAGACAGAACACTACATTTGAACGAAAAAAAAAAAACAGGCTTAAAAACTCTCCATCCCAGTCAGGGTTCTTGAGGTAGATGAAGGCTTGGAGAAAGCTTGCACCAGGATGTGGTTCCCTATCTGCCACACTAGACTGATCTTAAAGAGAATTCTGTGATGGGACTTAAGAATATGTGTTTTTAATAAGTACCCAAGGATATAAATTTAATCCCAGCACTTTGAAAAACACTTTGTATATATACTGAAAGGGGAAGTTAATTTTTACCAAGTAGATTTCTTGCTTGTCCAGATCTCAGTTCTCAGCATTTGGGGGAAATATTTTTAAAATGTCCACATTGAACTGAATTAACTGAAAGGCAAACATTTGGATTTTTCTTCACAGCTATACTGCTTGGCTTGGTAGACTGCAATGAAATTTATTCACATCAAATTTAATCCTCATTCTCCTTAGTGAACCATGCCTCTTTTTCACCCCTTTAAAGCATAGGATTTATTCCTTTTTCCAATTGCAAAAATAATTCACACTCAATGCCAAAAGTCTGCAAGAGAAAACAAAACAAAACAAAAAAACACCCGGAGCTAACCTCACTATATTTTCTAAAGAAGTAATGCTATGTGATTCTTGAGGCTTGTAATTACAATATATCATGAGTGCGTAATGAGAAAAAGTAATTGTAAGTTTACGAAGGAACCTTAAGGGTAACCTATAGGAAATGGAAATATGCTCCTGCTCTATTTCCATGTTTTAAGAAATACTGATATTTCAAACTGCCTTCAGAATTCTGAATCTATATTTCTACAATACATAAATTCTGCCTTCTAAAGTTGTTGTGTATTAGATATATGATTATTTTTAGATACATGATTCTTCAAAGATTTTTGTAATATTAGTCACTTCTTTCATTTTAATCTCTATCATTGTTGTTGAGCATTTATTATGTAAATGAAAACCTAATGAGCCCATCAGAGTCCCTGCCTACAATGAGCTTTATATATAGTGTAAAGAAATGAGCAATTAAACAAATTAACAAGACTATTTTAGATTCTTTGGGTTTGGTAGAAAAGGAAATCTACTTTGAGGAAGTGACATCAGAGTTGATAATTAAAAGACTAAATAAAAGGGGTCCCAGCATTAGGAATATGAAAAGATCTGTTTCTTTAACAATTCCAACAACAGAGTAGGGTACTAAATAGCTTTGGCTTTTCTTTTTATTAATTCTTCAATTATTACACAAAATAATAAATTTTATCATGACATTTTCACACATGTATAATTGCACTTCTTTGTTCATATTCACCCCTATTACCATACTCTGTCCATCTTCCATTTTCCCAATGGTGCCCTTCATCTTCCAAATAATTTCTAGTCTGCTTATATCTCACACACACACACACACACACACACACACACACACACACACACACACTCCAGATTCTGTTTTTGATAAACAAACATGCAATATAGTTTTGAATAACAAGGATCCTAGTAAGTTGTAGTTTGCCTAGAGTGAACATTTCTTAATTCAGTGAAATGTTTTTTTCTTTTGGTTTGAGACAGAGTCTTGGGAAGTCATGACAGCAGGAATGTGAGGTAGCTGCCCAGCACCAACACCCAGGAAGCACACAGGAATGAATGTGGGTATTCTGCTTGCTTTCTCTTTTTTCAGCTCTGGGGCCCATTCCAAGGAGTGATAGTGCCCACATTTAGAGCAAGTGCTTTTTAAACTAAATCTCTATCTTTCTATTTTATTAATAATGACTCTGGAGCCAGATGCTGGGGTGAAAACCTGCTAGCTCAGAGAGGCAGAGAAGTTACTCAGCTGCTTCCTCCTCCACTGTCACCCCAGAAAGAGGTGACACCTACACCACCCTCTCAAACAACAAAAAACTTCTTCAACTGGATGTACCTCCTTTCTACTTCCTCTCTCTCTCTCTCTCTCTCTCTCTCTCTCTCTCTCTC
>CABHPP010119089.1:23338-34983 GCA_902168425.1 Peromyscus attwateri | reverse complement strand
GTGTGTGTGTGTGTGTGTGTGTGTGTGTGATGTGTGTGTATATACGTGTGTGTGTGTGTATACGTGTGTGTGTATATACGTGTGTGTATACGTGTGTGTATGTGTGTGTATATGTGTGTGTATATGTGTGTGTGTGATGTGTGTATATACGTGTGTGTGTGATGTGTGTGTATATACGTGTGTGTGTATGTGTATATGTGTGTGTGATGTGTGTGTGTATACATGTGTGATGTGTGTATACGTGTGTGTGAATGTGTGTGTGTATGCATATGTATATGTGTGTGTGATGTGTGTGTATGATGTGTGTGTGTGTATGTGTGTGTGTGTATGTGTGTATGTATGTGTGTATGTGTGTGTGTGTGTGGTGCTGAACCAAGAGAGGAGGGAAGCAGTTCATGTTCTTCTTTTCACGTTTTAAAGATTTATTTATTTGGTTTGTATGAGTGTTTTGCTTGCATGTCTGTATGTGTGTGCATATTCCGGATGGCTGTGAGCCACCATGTGGATGCTGAGAACCAAACCTAGGTCCTCTGAGAGAGCAATGAGAGCTCTTGACTATAAGCCATCTCTCTTGACCCCTGGGGTCATCCCTAAGGGGATAGCAGCCCTCTCCTACTCTGCTGACACATCTGAGCCCCATTCATCTGGCTTAGAGCCTGGTGCCCAGAGTGAAGAAATGAGTGTGTGTGAGTCCCAACCAGTCATATCTAGTGTCCTAGTGAGGAAAGGCAGTGTTGGGTGGTTTGCCAGGAGCTGTTGATGTCCCAAGTGAAGAGGCCCTCGATTCACATCTGTTCTGGGAATGGTCAGAGAAAAAGTGGCCTCTGACTTGAGGTGAGGACGCAGTCCTGCACAGAGATGCCCATTCACCTGGCGGGAGCATCCAGCCTTTCTGGGGGGCCAGCTAGTGAGACTGTCTCTGGTCCTGGGCTCCCACTGCCAAGGCAGCCTTTTCCTGACCTGGTGGTACACCTTCCTGCGTTACCATACTCCTGCCCATTCAGTTACCTGGTACTGTTTGCCTGTTGGTCCTTGGGCAGTGGGGCAGACATGCGGGACTGGAGGACTGGCTGGCTACTGAGGTCATCCCAGCCACGTGCCTCTCTGTAGCAGCCCACACCCGTGGAGAGGCAGCTGCAGGGGAGGGTGGCCGCAGGCTCCCCTCACGTGTCTGGGCCTGGTGTCAGCCCATTCCTCCCTGATAGGCTGAGAAGTGAGGCCCATGGAAGGAGTGAGCTGAAAGGACCATGCATGACCATGGAGCTGGGAGCTGGGATTGGAGGGGAGCCCTGAGGCTGCAGGGATGTTTTAGGTTAAAGCTGCAGAACTGTTGGAGGCTGGGAGGGGAGAGGAGAGGGAGCCCCTGAGGAGGGTAGGAAGGGGTTGTAGAGGGAAGAGGATGGGATGGAGAGATGCATGGCTGCAGAAGGGTCTTTGGAGCGGTCTGGGTCCCAGTGCCCATCTGTGAACATCTCTTACAACTCTGTTTCTGGTAGTTCATCTGTCCCTCCAGCCACACCCTGTACAACGGTGTCCCTTTGCTTTTCTGTTATCTTCTCTTGCAAATTCTGTATCTACTGGTGTTCAAGGCTGCCTCAGAATTTCATTTGCTGAAAGAACTTAAGAATGGAACCCTTGCACGGTGGGAAGGAAGTGCATTCATGTCATATCCTTGAACACCAAGGACACTGGACACTGGCACAGAATCTCGTGGACTCTTAGCCTGACATGTTAGGAAAAATTGTGCCCTGAGTTCTGAACTCTGAGGTCGGAGTGCTGGGCAGGAAGGCTCCCTCTGCTGCTGCAGCTGAGGTGGGTGCATGAAGCACTCTGGGGGGGGGGGGGGGCTCCCTGCCCTGAGAGCTACATGTGGCAGGCCAGGAGCTAGGACGTGGCTGCCACGCTGGGGGTCATCTTGGAGTTTTTCCTGTTGGGATGGTCCAGGCTGGACCCTCCTGCTCCATTCCTCACCTCGATGATATAATCTCTGCCATCCTTGCTGTGGACAGCCTTGACAGCACATATGTCTAGGCCGCCGAACATTTCTGAGCAGCTGTCCACCCATAGCCTGTACCTGCAAAGACAGACAGACTGACAGTGAGCATGGGGTAAGAAGCAAGGCAAGAGGTCAGAAGGAGACAGGAGTGAAGGAAGACCAAGGATGGGGGCACTCAGGAAGCAGGGAGAGAGGATGGAGGAGGGAAGGGATAAGAACCAAGAGGTCTCAGAGACCCACGGCCACCCGTTTGCTGCCCCAGGACCTTGGCTCTGCAGCAGTATGAAGCTTGCCTTGCCTCAATCCAGAGCCATCCGGACACCCAGCCACCCCTGCAGCCCTTTTCCCTTGGGAAAGCTATTTGAAGGGCTCTAAAAATCCCTCCAGGCTACCCTCCCTGCTCAGAGCCCCAGCCAGACAAGAGCCTGTGGGGGACAAAGGGCCTCATTCTCCCCGGAGCAGGGGAGAGTGGGGGGCAGGGGAGCTCCTTCAGACAGCTCCTGACTTGCCTGGGGGCCTGGCCCTCTGGACCAATTGCTTTTGTTCCTATTCCAGTGACTGACAGCTGCAGGGCCAGTTTGCTTTGCTGGGCTGTGAACTTTGACCCTACGACAAGGGGTTGGTTGTATCTGGGGAGATCTTCTGGGCATGCACTTGGCTTTCCTTGTGGACTGGATTTGGGAGTCACAGGGGACTTTGTGTCAATGTTCCTGCTTCTCTCCCCACTCACTAGGGTCACACGGGACACTCCAGCTCTCAGATCTATTTGTGTGTTTGAGCCATGTGACCTGGAATGAGGAGCAGTGAGCATGGCTGATGATGTCTAAGAACTCACTCACTGATCCTATCAACCCGGGCCCACTGAGGCCCAAGAGAAGGGCTCTCTCCGAGGTTACGCAGCAGTGCAGTAACACGGTCATGCTCCTCTAGATCTCCAACTGGAGTCCAACCTTGTTCTCTCATCCAGCTGCAGCCAGGAGCATGCTGGGGGCAGAAGGCGGGATGAAGACCCGTTCTGTGCCCGGCAGGCTAGCTCCTCATTGCTTCTCTTATATTTTTGGTTGTGAACCTAGCCTTTAACGGCTGAGCCATCTCTCCAGCCCTCCTCATTGCTTCTCATCCCAGCACAAACTGATCAAGGAGGGAGGGTTGAGTTCAGTTTTCCAGATGAAGAAGCCGAGGCTGAGAGAGTAATAACTAAGTCTGGCTTCCAATCTGCGTCCAGGTTGTAAGCAAACCTCCCTCCCTCTCATTTGGAGCCTGCTGGGGCCGGGGGAGATGGACTGTACATGTTGGGTAGGAGCACATGTACACCCTCATGAGTGGCAGGTCCAAAGTGAACCTTGGGTGCTGTTTCTCAGGAGCCTCCTACCTTGATTTTTGAGACAAGGTTTCCACTGAACGTGGAATGTGCTAGCGAGCGAGCCCTAGGAGCGAGCCCTAGGATCCTCCCGTCTCTTTCTCCCCGGGGCTGGGATCACAGCTGCATGCTTCCATACCTGCCTGGCTTTTTCATGTTGATCTGGGGATTGAACCTATGCCCTCATGCTTCTGTGGTAAGTGCTTTATGGACTGATTTGTCTCCCCGGCCTGTGATCTGGATGTTTGCTATTTCCTTAGTGATTGTGGATGAGCCTCTCCTTCCTGGTGCCTCAGTTTCCTTTATTTGATGCTTCTTGTTCTTGGGACTCATAAGGATAGCGAAGCCCATGTACCTATGAATGGCCAGTGTTTGGGCTCTACCCTGTGTCATTGGGAGGCCTCTATCTACTCTGAATGCTTCACACAATGCTCTGACCGATGTGCAGCCACATTTGGCGACAACATTGATCCTTGGGGCTTTGAGAGGCTTCTGGGGGCCAGGTGTTTGAGCTACTGGCTGGTGGCTGACTCATGGGACACAACATGCTCAGGGAGCACGATGCCTGAGACACACTCATGAGTCAGGCTCTTCCCATGAGAGATAGCAGTCTAGACTTAGGACTGGAGGCAACTGGTTTCCAGGGATTGTTTTCAAATGATGAACATCTAGGTCATGTGTGTGCATTATCCCAGGGGCAGGGGCCCCAGGGGCCAGGAAATATGGGGAAGGTCCCCCTTCAACCAGGTAGACTAGCACTAATCAAACTGAGTGAAAATTGCTCAGGAGTCAGGCTATCCCACAAGAGGTGAACCACATAGGGCCTGGGCTGCTTAAGGGACTCCAGGGGCTTTAGGACTATAGGAATGGGACTGGGGTGTTCTGTCCAGGCCATGAGCACAGCTCACGACTGTCTGAGGGACAGTACATGCTAGGTTGAGCAGCCCCTGTCCTGTGAATATTCCTGTGGAGTCACCCCTGTGGAATGTGGTGTGCTGTAGATCTCCACCATAAACTTCTGAGGAGAAGTAAGACTTCCTGGGAAAGGCATGAAGAAGAGGGCACCAGCTGTCCATGAGTGCCCCCCATGGGAGGGGTGTTCCTGGTACTTGGTGCACCCCACAAGACCAGCCAGTACAAGGGAGTTCCCAGATGGAAGCTGTAGCAGCAGCTGGGCTAGGGCTGAGAAGGGCAGGTACCCACCTTGGCAGGGCCTGTGGTGGGGTTAGCCTTCCACCCTGGCAGGGACCTGTGCTGGGGTTAGCCTTCCACCCTGGCAGGGGCCTCTGCTGTGGTTAGCCTTTCTGATGGCATGCAAACTTGCCTTCATTTTCTAGTTGAAGAAGTTCAGAACTGTCTCTTAGCTTATCTGGAAGGGGCAGGGGCATTCACCTCAGTTCATCTGGCTTTCTGAGCTTATAGACCCTGAGCTGGAAGCTCACAGGGCCAGGGCTGATGTCTCTTTTCCCCACCACTTTCTCCAAGGCGCAGCTCTAAGACGAGCCTGCAGTGAGTGCCTGTGACATAGGTGTAGAGATGAAAGGAGAGCCAGCTCCTTCAGGTTCTCGCTCATTCTTTAGGATGGAATGCTGGCACCCATTCCCTCAGGAACCACTCCCAGCCTCTCCTTCCCTAAACTTCACTGGGTGCCCCTTCTCGTTCCTGCCTCAAGGGTTGAGGGCATGCTGTCCTAGCATTACTGCATTCGGCTGCAGCTGTGTCATCCCTTAGACAAGTGGGGAAAGAGGGTTGTCGTTAGCGCAGGTGGGGCCGTCACTTTCTCTCCTACTAAAGGCTGCTCAGTATGCAGCGTTGCCTCCCTTCCCGGGTCTCAGCCATGGTTGCTGCAGAGCTTGGCCCCACTCCAACCTCTAGAGTAGAAACCGGCCATAGGTTTTGTCAAACACGGATCTGCAGCCTTCTCAGCCAGTGATTGGCTTAGGGGTGATCATATGACCCAAAGCCTGGCTAAGCAGCCAATAAGGTTCTATTCCAGGCTTTTGGATGAAATGACTAGGAAAGATGCTTTCTTTCTGTCAGACTTGACACTGAGGCTTTAAGTCTGGTGATGCTGTGAATCGTTGTTGGAGAAAGTGTGATCCAACACAGCCATGAAAGAAATGATTTCAATGGAGCGGGTGGAGGTGGGGTCTTAGGTCTCTCCTGAAAACATGCCTCTCAAATTTTCATCCACAAAGGCTAATTCCCAAAGTGCAAACTAATATGCTCTGTTCTGGTGCTTGCTGCTGACCCGCAGTTCTTAGAGGAGAGCATTGCCTTGGCCTCTTTACTGCTCAGCACACTGTGGCACGCAGCAGGCTCTCAGTGTTTACGGGCCCTAGAGCACATGCACTGGCCCCTTCTGTTGCATGCTTGCAGGCAGTGTTCAGTGGACTCCTAGGGAAGGTGTGTGTGTGACTTGTACAGAGAGCAGGTGCTCAGCCCTCCCTCAACCAAGGGGGCCACCCAGCAGTGCTTAAAGGGACAGAGACCTGTAGGTCCCTCAGCCACAGTGCACCCCAAAGCACTCACAATTTAAGTGGCTTTTCTCTCTTCATGTGGTCTGAGGAAGGCCCATCTCCATTTTTATGATGTTTTAATAAACATGCTTTCTCCCAGTTATCTGTAGATGACTGGGGACTGGTGAAGGCTTCAATCTCTCTTACTGAGGCAGCAGGGAAGGACCCAGAAGATCCCTGGACTTGAAGCCAAGACCTCAGTGTTCCACTGTTACCTCCAGAATGTGGGGGCAAACTACTTCCCGCCTCTGAACTCCTACCATCTGCAAATGTTATTTTGGCAGGTGCCCTGCTGTTGCTGCTGACCATCAAGAAGAGCAAACCAGGAAGTAGCTGGAGTGCCGTTCTCCTGGATGCTGGTGCCTCCCTCCACACACCCTTTGTCTCTTACCTCTCCGTCATGGCCACCTGCTCCAGCATGGCAGAGCCTGTGTTGGCCTTCCAGTTTCCAGAGATGGAGGTTCTCCTGGATTAGAACAAACCATACATTGAGGTCACTGGGGATGTCTGTCACTCATCTGCTGTCCTTCACTTTGGTGGTTAGGAGATATTGTTTCAAACATCTGGCCCATATACCCATGTGTGTGTGATGCCCACAGAGTCCAGAAGAGGGCATCAGATGCACAGAAACTGGAGTGACAGAAGCCCATTAACTGCCATCTGGATGCTGGGAACCAAACCCTGGTTCTCTGCAAGAGCAATAAAATGCTCTTACTGCTGAGCCATGTTTCCAGCCCCCAGATTAAAATAAAAAATTTAAAAGGCTGTCACCTCAGATAAAATGGCACAAGCTTTGGTCCTACAGTGTCCCCACTCCAGATTCCACATGCTAAGGCTTGACCTTTAGCATCTGATGATGCTATTGGGAGGTGCGGGGACCTTTAGCAAGTGATGCGTGGGGATGGAGGGGGTGGAGGGGAAGGGGGGAGGAAGTTAGATATTGGGGGTCATATCCTTGAAGGGACCCAAGTCCTTCTTGCCTCTTTCTTGGCTTCCTGGCCACCATGAGGTGAGTAGCCTCCATGACTGTGTTACCACAGGCTCAAAGGAACAGGGACAAGTAACCATGAGCTAAAACCTGTGGAACTATGAGTCTGAACAAACTTTTCTTCTTTTTAAGTTGATTGTCTCAAGTGTTTTGTTACAGTAATGGAAAAATGCATATGCATGACCTCTTGCTTTTTTTGAGGAGAACTAGGGCAGTATACCACCTGGTGATTCTGGAATTTTTTTTTTTACAGGTTTGAAAATGTAGAGAAAAAATGATCTTAGGGAGGAAGTGATTACTTTCCCACGGTAAAGAGTTGGGAAGGCTTTGTGACCTCTGCCTGCCTTGCAGCCACGGCTGCCCTCCTTCTTGGTGCTCGCTCACGCATGGCTCCTGTCCCACACACTCACTTTTCCCTTTGCCCCTGGCAGCCGATGTTACCACCTTTCCTTCCTAGGTCCTTGCTCATCTTTCAGGCTTCATTTGAATGTGGCTCCCATGCAGCACACCTTCCTGGACTTACACAGACTACCCTGCCCTGCTCCCTCTTGCCCCATTTCCTCGGCACTGTGCTCAGGAGTGCTCATCTAACCTGTCCTGATGGAGGAGAAGCCCTAAAAACAGGGAACATGCTTCGCTCCATCCCCTGGGCACACAATTCCAATGGGACTCAACATGCAGTAGGTGCCCAGTAGCTACTGACTGGGTGAAGGATGATGTATGCTGGGGAGAACCCGGGACACATTTGGACCCCTGGAATCCAGTCCCCAATTAAACGCTCTATTTTATAAGTGCCTTCATCATGGCGTCTCTTCACAGCAACAGAACCATCACCAAGACACAGTCCATCTCTGAGGAAAGCCAAGGCAGGAGCTTAAGCAGGAAGCTGGGAGCAGGAACTGAGACAGAGTTCAGTTGCCTTTCTTCTACAGCCCAGGCCCATCTGCCCAGAGATGGCGCCACCTACAGTAGGTTGGGTCGTCCTCCACCAATTAGTAATCAAGAAAATGCCCCACAGACACAGCAACATGACCCATCTGATGGAGGCGATTCCTCCACAGAGTCTCTCTTCTCAGCTATGCTGAGGTTTGTGTCATGTTGACAGAAATTATGACAACAATGCTCTCAGGGTCAGCCTACATCTGGATACGGATTAGTCCAAGAGTGGAAAGCTGCACCCTCCTTCGGCTGGTCACTTCCTGCCTTCACCACCTTTGAGCCAGAAGACTGACATGGTAAATTAGCAGTGGATATGGGCTCCAGGGAAGCCAGAGGATTCCCAGAATCACTGGATGTGGCCCTGGAGCGTATCCACTGAGATGCACCCTGGCAGATGAACAGCTTTTGGCATAGTGAGTTGGTGGTGGGAGAAGGGAAGGACTGATGGACACTGGTTCTAGCATTGTCTAGTAATAGACCATGGGCAGCATCTCCGAATCTTTAACTTCTTCCTTGGCAAAGTGGGGATAATTGTAGGCCTTAGTGGGGGCCTGTGTGAATGAGAAGAAATATTCCCATTAACCCCTCAGCACAAATGGGCTGTACTGTTATTTTCAGTAGGATAAGATAAAAAATAAAAGAAGGCATTCCAAGGGCTGAAGCAGCAGGAACTCAAGCCAGATTGCTCTCGTTCCAAGAGGACAATAACTGGGAGGGCTGGTACCAGAGGACAGCTTTGGGCATCTGAGATGTGTGTCCAAGAGCTTCACAAGCATCAGCTTGTGTCAGCACCACAGAACTGAAGGAGATGGCACCAGTGTTATCCTTCTCTCTGAATGGCAGATGCCCCCAAACTGTACTCCACAAACCCTTGACTCTCTATACAGAGCTCATGGAGCGCATCACATATGTATGGAAGGGCCCATGCCCTTGGTTTGGATGAGATGCTGCCAGAGGGATATAGGATGGAATGGATATTGTGGTCAGAGCATCTGCCTGTACTATAATCACTTTTATTTATCTGGGCTGATGTAAGAGAGGACCATTAACGGTGTGATTTATAAACAACAACTCATTCTGATGGTTCTGGAGACTTGGAAGTCCAAGCTCAAGTTGCCTAAAGATTCATGTTTAGTGAGGACCCATTTCTTAGTCTGTGCTTTCTTACTGTGTCTTCATGCAGTGGATGAAGCAAGGGATTCCTTTGAGGTTTTTTTTTTTTTTTTTTTTTTTTTTTTTTACTGCCTTAACTGTTAACTTGATACAGCCTAGAATCATCTGAGAAAGGCATTTCAGTTGAGACACTGACCAAATCAGATTGGCCTGTGAGCGTGTCTGCGGGGATTGTCTTATTGTTAATTGATGTAGGAGGGCCCAGCCCACTGTGGGTGGCACCATTCCCTAGAGAGGTGGTCCTTGGCTGTACAAGAAAGCTAACTAAGCATGGATCAGCCAGCAAATAGTCTTCTTCCATGGTCTCTGCTTCAGATTCCTACTTGAGTTCCTGCCCTGACTTCCCTCAGTGATGGAATGGAAGTCAAAATAGATTCTTTTCCCCTTAAGTTGCTTTTGTTCAGAGTGTTTTAACACAGTAACAGACTGGAACTAGAACAAGCACTGATTGCCTTCTGGAAGGTTCTACCCTCTTTCTAAGATTATCACTTGAGAGGTAGTGGACTTTCACTGTGAATTCGGGGTGGGGGTATATAAGACCAAATGTGCAACCTTGGAGGTGGAGGGAACGTTTCTGGCCTGAGAAACTTGGGACAAGAGTGAAGACCGAATGTAATGATACTTTCTACAAGCATGTGCTGTGCTTGGTAGAGCTGATTCCCACTGTGTCAGGCACAGGCTGAACCGCTCACATGGATGGGGGTCAAGTGACAGCTCAGTGAGTGGTGGATGGTGGAAGCCAGCTTTCTCTTGACTGGCGTAGGGGGTACAGACAAGCAGTCAGGGAAGGCAAGATTGAACCACATGGTATTGGATGAAGGTCCAGACAGCAGTGTGACTCCAGTTAGAGTAATACACATGCAGATGGATATACAGAGAAATCATTATGGATGCATGTGTATGAGTGGGCAAATACGCATATATATGCCCTGGCTGTGCATGTTAAGAGAATCTAAAAGCAGTGATACCTCAGTGGCAGCAAGCAGAAAGGCCTAAGTGCAGAACAGAATGTGGGCCGAGAAGGGTGAATGGTTATGGGCACAGAGGACATTCTCAGCTGAAGTGTGGTATGAGCCCCAGCCCTTGGATGTGGACCAACCCAGGGTCCAGGAATCTCTGTAACCAATGACAAATTGGAGCTGTCAGGCCAGAAGGGCTCAGCCTGAAGAATGCAGCAATGAGGTAATCCTCGGAAAAGAAACTGGGCCAAGGTGACAGCAATGTCAAATGCAAATTCTAACAATGGGGGGAGGAAGGAAATGATACCATGGTGCCGCAAGAATGCACCGGACCACCTCACTGGGATGAACCAGATGACTCAGGGTGGCGGGGTGAGGGGGAGATCTGATCCCTGAGACACTGTGAGAGGACATCTGAAAGCAGTAACAGCTCTGGCCTGCCCTGGGGGAAGAAGGGGTGGTTGACTGACAGGATGGACTTGGAAACGGCTTTATCTCTTTTCTGGGACTATGTCCTTATCGGTCAACTGCCTGCATCTCTTCCAGTGTCCCAGGCAATTGTACAGTTGCCTAAAATCACCCTAACCCTTTATTGTGTGTGTGTGTGCACCTGTTGAGGCTGGAGGAAAACCTGGGTGTCTTCCTCAGAATGTCATCTACCTCCTTTGCAACAAGGTCTCTCATTGGCCTGGAAGTCACTAATTAGAATAGACTGGCTGGTCAGGGAGCCCCAGAGAGCCTTCTGTCTGCTTAACTAGTGCTTGGATTACAAGAGCATATGACCATACCTGTTATTTTTGTTTTATTTATTTATTGCTGTGGATATCGTTCTGTATAAATAAAACACTGATTGGCCAGTGGCCAGGCAGGAAGTATAGGTGGGACAAGCAGAGAAGAGAATTCTGGGAAGAAGGCTGAGGAAGGGACTACCAGCCACCGCCAGGACAAGCAGCATGTAAAGATGCCGGTAAGCCACGAGCCACGTGGCAAGGTATAGATTTACAGAAATGGGTTAGTTTAAGATATAAGAACAGTTAGCAAGAAGCCTGCCACGACCATACAGTTTATAAGTAATATAAGCATCTGAGTGTTTATTTTATAAGTGGGCTGTTGGACTGTGGGGCTTGGTGGGACCTGGAGAGAAGCTCTCCAGCAACAATTTAATTTTTATGTTTTTGTTTTTTGAGAACAGGGCCTTACTATGTTTAACTCTGGCTATCCTGGAACTCACTATGTAGACCAGGCTGGCCTCCAACTCACAGAGATCCACCTGCCTCCCAAGTACTGGAGTTAAAGGCGTTCACCATCATGCCCAGCCTCATACCTATACTTTCATGTGGGATCTGGGGATGGAACTCAGGTTTTTGTGCTTGCAAATCAAATGCTTTACTCATTAAACCTCCCCTAGATCTATTTAAAAATCTCTTTCTCTCTCTCTCTCTCTCTCTCTCTCTCTCTCTCTCTCTCTCTCTGTCTCTCTCTCTCTCTGTCTGTCTCTCTCTCTCTCACATACACACACACACACACACACACACACACACACACACACACACGTATGTGAGTGAGTGTGAAACCAGAGGTCAGTCTTGGGTGTTGTTCATCAGAAACCACTGGCCTCTCACTGTGACCTGGGGCTTGCTAATTATGTTAGGCTGGCTGGGCACTGAGCCCCAGGAATCCTCCCCAGGGGCTGGGATTATAAACATGCACC
>CABHPP010119089.1:19610-23328 GCA_902168425.1 Peromyscus attwateri | reverse complement strand
ACACTGCCTGGAAGGCCAGGAACCAGAGACCGAGGATAGAACCAAACACAACTGGCAAAACAAAACAAAACAAACAGCAAAACACCCAACAACTCAATGAAACGATTCCTAATGATATTCTGCTATACTCATAGACTTCAGCCTAGCCCAATCATCATCAGAGAGGCTTCATCCAGCAACTGATGGGAGCAGATGCAGAGACCACTGCCAAACATTAGGCAGAGCTCAGGGAACCCTGCAGACGAGAGGAGGGAAGGATTGTAGGAGCCAGAGGTGTCGAGGACACCACAAGAACCACAACTAAGCAGGGCTCACAGAAACTGAACTGACAGTGAGGGAGCCTGAATGGGTCTAAGCTAGGTCCTCTGCATATATGTTATGGTTGTATAGTTTGGTGTTCTTGTGGGACTCCTAACAGTGGGAGTGGGGATTGTCTCTGACTCTTTTGCCTGCTCTTGGGAGCTTTTCCTCCTGCTCGGTTGCCTTGCCCAGTCTTGATAGGAGGGTTTGTGCCTAGTGTTATTGTAACTTGCTATGCCATGTTCAGTGGGTATCCCTGGAGGCCTGCTCTTTTCTGAAGGGAAACAGAGGAGGAGTGGATCTGGGGGAGAAAAGGAGGGGGAGGACTGGGGGGACTGGGGAGGGGAAACTGAAGCCAGGATGTACACACACATGAGAGAAGAATAAATACAAAAATAAGGAGACATCGAGAAGGCACCAAAAGAAAGTGGGGGGGTGAGTGCCATGGCTCTCTGGTGGATCTCAGCCTGAAGCTGGAGGTGTTGGGAGGTGTTGGGTAGGCTTGCCAAACAGCATGGACCCTGGTGTGGAGGCAGGGAAGGGGATCCAGGGAGGAATGGCAGGAGGGCCATCAGATAGACAGGTGGGGGCAGGTCATAGTGGGTCACAGAGCCCTCACATGGATTTAAGGTTTTCCTTAAAATGACAGGGCCAACCATAGCCATGGAGGTTTGGGTCAGGGAACGGACAAGATCTTCATTACGGAGAAAAGGATGACTTTGGTGTGAGGAGGCTAAGTCAAGTGCTGAAGAGTAGGGAGGTGGGCTAGAAAGCTAGCTCAATAACAACACAGTGAGGGAGGACAGGGGTTTGAGCAAGGAAGGCAGGTTCTAGGACTACTGTGAAGGGGTCCAGAAGGGATTTGCTGATGGGCAGAAGACGAGGCGTGATAAAAGGCAGGTGTGAAGGATAATGCTAGATTTGGAGTGGGGGCAACAGGAAGGACAGATCTCCTCTCCCTCCCTTGGCCCTGCTCCAGGGAGACAGTCTGTGGGAAGTACAGGCTTGGGGGAGTGCTCAGGTTTTACTATTGAGGTCCGTATGGCCCAGTTCTGTGGGAGAGCCCATCTTCTTCCAGGTCTTTCTTGATCCTGGGAGATATGGCTGAGTGGAACCCATGTAGTTCACCATGTTGACATCAGCCAGCACAGCATGGAGGAAGTGTGCAACAGTGCAGGTGTTCTTAAAGTCGGTGAGCTGAGATCAAATGAGAATAAGACCTCGGTGACATCCCCAGGCCCAAGAGCCCCAAGCTAGTTTCAAATGGAGTTTCCTTTTCCTTTGCATTTCTTGCCTCTGCCTCATCCATAGTGGCCTAGAACTCACTATATAAGTGCAGACCGGCTTCTAACTAATGGGAATCCTCCTGCCTCAGACTCTCCAGTGCTGGAATTCATGACATTAAGTCACTACACACCCAGTTTGAGATGATATTTCTTAGAGCCCAAGTAATCTTGTTTCTTGCAGGAAAGGTAATCTTGATCTAGGATGAGCGCATCCACTGGTTACTGGCTGTCAGGCCAGCTTTGCTGGCTTCAGAGTGTTGCTGAAGTTCCTGTCTGCAGCAGAATTTTTCACTCTGGAGGAATGTGAGTACCCCAAGTCCTTTTCTGTGGCAGCACAGTGCCTCTGGACAGGGGAAGAGATAACCAAGATAATACCTTATTTCCAAATTCTTGCAGCTTCATTCATTGTGAGAGCCTGCTACTTAATCCCACCCCCCACCCCCCAGAGGGGGAGCATTATTATATTGATTAGAGGAACTGAAGGAGAAACAGCAAAGCATGGGCCAGTCTAGTTTTCTACGCTTTCCTTTGGGTATCAGTCTTTCCCATGGAGACCATGTAATCTGCTTTTCTTCCTCAGATCAGGCTTGGAAAGCTGAAGGCTGACATTGGCCAGGTAGAACACCTTAATTATGGTGAAATGGAAAGTTTCAGGTAAAGAGATAACACTCTCTTGGGCTATTTAGGTTCCTCTATAAAAGTAGCTATTTACTTTTGGCCTTTGTATGTACCCTAACATTCTCACAACTACATTCCTGTTGGAATGTGTTGCCAAGCTTAGCTGACCTCAAACGCACTTACTCTAGTCTTTCCTGTGGATATTGGATGGGATCTGATCTCCCTGACACCTAGAGGAAATTATTACTTGCTGTAGCCTACCTACTTAACACCTCTACCAACGTATTTGTTGAATGTATTGATTTATGATCTTTATTCTGCATAACTCCTTCCAGAGTGGAACACATCACTCAGGGTTACTGAATCCAGTTCCTGAGTCATTCTCATTCATATTTGCTTTGAATAACATGTTTTCCTTCAAGTTGGACAATGTTGGCACCTAATGCGGGACCCAAAGAACATTTACACATATAAAAGGAGTTTCTGTGATCGATGCCGGGTAATAATAGAAGCTCATTTTGTCTCCTGAACAGGATGCCCTCTCAGTGGACGCTGGTGGATGTTTTCTGTCTCCTATCTTCCCTTCATTTGGTTGCAGGTCCTTTGGTTTGTGGGGGTGGCTGTTATGTGCATATCCCTTTGTTTCAAAACAGTTATCAGAATCCCTGTTTGCCAACACTGATGTTTTTCTCTTGCCACCCTCATTACCTACAATTTCCTTTTTTGTTTCCTTCTCTTGTCTATTACAACATTGTCCATTTTATCACAGAAATTCCATGAGTGCCTGTTCATAAAGACATTAAGGTAAGAGGTTTTTGTTTCCTCCAAACCAAGAAAGTATGAAAAGGCATGATTAGATGACCAATTATTTCTTTTTATTTTGTGGACCAGTTGGGGCTGTGTTTATATTTAGGTCTTCCCTAAAAGTTTGGTAGAATTCAGCCGTGACTTTTGGAGTGTGAACTTGGTATAGTCATCATGAAAATTAGTTTATATGCACATACAAACACAAATAAATGACTGTCATAATTAAAAATATTATGTTCTTTTTCATCTTTCCTGGCCCCAATATTTGTTAGAGTCAGGATGAAAATGTCATGGAAACAGCACCGTCAGAATTTAATTCAAACTCAACAAGGTGAGGACAACTTGAAGGAATCCTTCCTTTCACTGTGTGAGTTCTAGGGATTGAACTTGGGGCTTTAGGCTTGGTGGCAGGGGCCTATACTAGCCGAGTTATTTTGCTAGTCTAAGTAATTGCCTTTATTTTTATTTATTTATTTATTTATTTATTTATTTGGTTTTTTTGAGACAGGATTTCCCTTATGCTTACTTACTTAGGATAAGTAATTGCCTTTAAATGCTTTTCCCAATTGAGATCTAGTGGCCTTATTATCTAGCAAATAGAAATGGCCCGTTATTGTTGATAAGACATTTCCCTCTAGCTATTAATTCAGTGTTTCCTCCTAAAAGACTATGTACTAGTAACATCCTGGACTTTGCACAGCTTCTCC
>CABHPP010119089.1:4610-14610 GCA_902168425.1 Peromyscus attwateri | reverse complement strand
ATGGGAGGTAGAGGCAGGAGAAGCCCTGGATGCCCCCAGGCCTGCGATCTTGGCAAACACAGCAGTGAACAGTGAGACCCTGCCTCAAACAAGATGGCAGTCAGGACTGGTGCCTGAGGTTGTCTTCTGATTTCCATACGTGTGCCTCGAACGCACGCACCTACACATACAAGCACACATGCACATGCACACACACACGTACGCATACGCATACATACAAAGATTAAGCACAGTAGGCCAGAAGACTATGATGGGTTCTACGCTAGGACTACAATAAAGTGAATGGAAACTCCGGGTTCACCGAGAACACCAAGGGGATCAGTGATAACCTCGTCCAACTTAATGAGCTTCTTCTAGAGTCAGAATCTTCAGGAAGACAGCAAGTCTGTGCTCACCACTGTGTTTCACCACCTAGGACTCCACCTCAGGCTAATAGATGCTTAACCAGTGCTGTGGCTTGGCTCCTAGGCGAATGCCTGCCCCACATTTCATGGGTTGGACTCCCCAGAGTTGCAGGTTGGGGGTGTGACCTTTGGGCTCTGCCCTCACAGGTGGATGAACCCATTCACGTGTGATTGGCTGACCAAGGGAGCAGCTTGGTCACAAAAGCAAGCTTTCCTTGGTGCCATGTCCATGAGCTGTCTGGGTGGCTCAGAGTGAGTTTCTTCCATCTTGGCTTGTTAGGACAGTCATGTGGGGCGGCAGGACAAACTGGGAAGGCCCTGATGGCTTTTTGCACAGCTTGCTATAGAGAACACAAGATAGGAGGGAAATGGACTCCGTGGCTGAAAGAAGGCCAGAGAGCCCAAGCATTTTCTCTCCCCACCCCACAGTCCTTTAGACTCAGTCTTCCTATCTCAGCCTGCTGAGCACTGAGATTTTGGCCATATGCCCTTATTTTTAGCCTCCAGTTTTCTCTTCATGGATTTATGTGTTTATCATAGACTAAAGATGGAATCAAATCACAGTGAATAGGATACTGCGCTTATCTATGTTACGACTGTAAGTTCCATGTAGGGTTCCATGTGAAAGGAGAGTGACATGACTCAGTCCACGCAGCCCACTTAGCCTGAAGAAGGAGAAAGTGAAGCCTGGGAGCAGGGTGTGACTGGGAGAGGGAAAGGAGGGAGCAAAAGGTGGGAGGGAAGTATTGCTTAATGGTTAGGGTCCCTTTCCTTGCTGAGGAAGGAGTGTGCTCAAATGTCATTGTTCAGCAGGGCACCAAAGTCCCCATCTGCTCAGCACCCGTGTGAAACCCACACAAGGCTGAGGTGCTGCACAACCCCACCTTCCAGGCCGAGCAGGACGGGCAGCTCCTGCTACATCTCTGACCCCCTTCCTCACTCGCATCCCTTCACTGCGGTCCAGGTTCTAGAAGGCTCAATGCTGCCTCGGGCTACCGCCCTCGCTAGCCCCTCTGCCTGCAAAGCTGTCCCTGCAGACAGCCACAGTCAGCTCTGTCCCACTGTCACCTCCTCAGAGAAGTCCCCTGGGATCATCCAACAAGAGTCAGCTCTGCTGCTTCCCTGCCAGCTCCCAGCCCTTCTTGCACTTACAACTGGTTCAGACTGTCTCAGTCTCTGTCTCCCCGCAATGTCTGTGCAAACAGGGTCTTGGCTGATAAATACACTATGGCATTGCTTGCTCTCTGCACACAGAAGTTGGTTTGCACCCATATACTCAATCAACGGCAAAATTCCAGCTACTGACCATGGTGTGGGAGTGGGCGACCCTCCAGAACTAAGCGCAGTTTTCAAATGGGGCTCCAGGTAGCTGAGCATGGCAGTGTGCACATTAAATCCCACACTGCTGGTGGTGGGGGAGGCAGGAAGGACAGAAATTCAAGGTCAGCATTGGCTTCATAGTGAGCTCGAGACCCTGTCCCAAAAAAATCAAAAGCATACAATTAAGCTGGAATCCAAGGCTGGGATGGAGCCAGGCAAGAAGGCCAGTTGGGCAGGTCTGGACCTCTGCCTTTCTCCAGAACAGAGCCTCCTCTGGGATCTGCTATAATTAGTGGACAAAGGGCTAAGGGACCGAAGAGTGTGTATGTGTGTGTGTGGGGGTGGGGGAGGCCACTGTTGGGAACACTGGCAGGGTTTCACACCTTTAGAAGTCCCCTTGGACCCTGAGACTTGTAGGTCCAGGAAGGAGACAGGTAGAGGAAGCCTTGGATTGAGGGATGGTACAAGAAGTACAGGACCTTAGCAAGTCATCTGTGGAGCCCTCACTGCAGGATGGGGCCTCTGTGAGAGCAATGGCCCAATACTGAGTTCCTCCGCAGCTGCCTCGGCCACTCTGAGTTATGAAGCAGCAATGCTTGCCTGGTGCCTGCTGCTGAGGTGTTCTCTGGTGGAGAATTGCACTTCACGCTTTCTCTTGAGCTCACTGAGAAAGCAGTTGTCTCGCTGTCTGTGGACTCCTTCAAAGAACTCAGCTTCCCCAGCGCTCACCACCAGAGCAGTATTAGTTTCTGCCCGAGCTCTCCTGAGGACATCTCAAGAGACTCAGCTGATAAAGTGACGTGGCTGGCATGGCCATGGCGAGGCCTGGAGTGAACAGCAGCTTTGTCTATTTGGCATTGGGCCAGGCAAGGGGAGCTATATCTAAAAAATAAGTAAGTTTCTCTTCTCCGCACAAAGGGGAAAAACTATATTGGCTGTAGAAAAAGCTATACAATTATCCTCCACAAGGCAGAGCATGTGTGAACTGAGTAAGATGAACCTTCATGAGAACAAAATTTAAGATTATGTAAACATGGGTGGGTGTACAGCTGGTATAGGGCAAGTTCATGTCATCTTTAAGATGTTTCCTTAGAGAGCTGTAGAGAAAAGGCAGGAACAGGCCTGGCATGGTGGCACATGCCTTTAATCTCAGCACTCCAGAGGCAGAGGCAGAGGCAGAGGCAGAGGCAGAGGCAGAGGCAGAGGCAGGCGGATCTCTATGTTTAAGGCTAGTGTGGTCTACATAGGGAGTTCCAGACCACCAAGGATACATAGTGAGACTGTCTCAAAATTTAGAGAGAGAGAGAGAGAGAGAGAGAGAGAGAGAGAGAGAGAGAGAGAACATAACAGAGGGAGTGTGAGCCTGTGGGTGTAATATGCACAGCCAGGCATCCATACACTCCAGGACTCCCAAATATCACTGGCAATTGGACTTTTGACAATGGTACCCACCTAGGTCCTCATCCCCAAGTCATAAGGAAAAGTTAAACCACTGCCCACATGGGGGAGAAGATGCAGCATTCCATAGACAGTGCTGTCCTTTGCTAAGTTACACTTACACATGTGTGCATACACACATAAGAACATATTTATACTCAATATATACACTTACACAACTGAAATGTGTACACTCACATATAGAAACATGTTTATGCACAGTACACATGCAAACACATGAGCGCATATTACATGTATACATATGATAAAACACTGCATAAAATCACATTAAAATGAGAATATAACATGTAGATGAAACAAACGAATTATGTGTTTGGACTTAGCTCCCTTCCACAAATATCTCATTGCCATGTGCTAAGCTAAGTGCTGTGACAGCTGAGTGACGCATGCACCGAGAACCTGCCTCATGGGGCCAGCATCTAGTGCTGTTCAATAGATGGCTGGTACATGACCGTTTTATTCAGGTTACTTCAAATTTAAAATAACCCCTTTCTACTACAAGCCTACTTGATTTGTACATTTGGGAGCCTCTCTCTCTCTCTCTCTCTCTCTCTCTCTCTCTCTCTCTCTCTCTCTCTCTCTCTCTGTGTGTGTGTGTGTGTGTGTGTGTGTGTGTGAGGGATGTGTATATGTGAATGCATGCGCTTGGATGTATGTAGAGGCCAGACATTAACCTCAGCTGCTGTCCCTTAGCACCTGACACTTTGGTTTCAGACAAGGTCTCTCCCTGGCCTGTGGCTCACCCATTAGGCTGAGCTGGCTGGCTAGTGAGCCCTAGGGGTTCTCTCGATCACATGCCCATGCTTCCGTGCCTGGCTTTTTCACGTGGGTTCTGGGAATTGAACTCGGGACCTCATGCTTGCACGGGAATCACTTTACTGACCCATCTCCCATCCCGAAGCCTATTGCCTGTTGCTCATTTCAGGAACGGGATCTCAGAGCTGTGATTTCCTTCGCCTGCCCAGCATTCTACCATTTCCTGAGTTTGCACACTATTGTATCCCCTGGTGGCATTTTTTTTCTCATTGCTCTTGCTTTGGGTCCTGCCTGGGATCAACCTTTGTCATCTCTTCTCAGAACTGCTGTTCTTTCTCATGGGCCCTGGGATTCTTGTCTCTCTCCCCCACCTCTGTTCTCCGGCTCCCTCTACACACCGCTACTAGAGACTTTTCTCTCTGTGAATTCTGCCATGGCCATTCCTTGCTTAGTACCCACCACCATTGGGCCTTATCCTAAATAATCAAAAAATGTGAAACTTTCTAAGCATTTCAGCATGATACCCAAGTGGGAAATTCCACACCATTAAAGATTTTTCATGCACAAAATTATCAACAATATTGCTAAAACATTGCCTTCAGGTTATATGTCTGTTCTATATATTACACAAGAATAAATTTTGTGTTCCACCTCAAGTATTTCATTATGAATATAGAATATTTCAGATTAGGTTGAGCATCCCTAATCTGAAATTGGAAACCCAAAATGCTTCAAAATCTGGAACTTTTAAGTATTGACATGATGCTATGTTGGCAAATTCTGACATCATGTAACAGGGCAGGGGAGATGGGTCTGTGGGTAAAATGCTGCCATATAAGTGTGAGGACTTGAGGTTGGATCCCAGAAACCCATGTAGAAGCCTGGTGAGTGTGGTGGCCTGCTTGTAAGCCCAGCACAAGAGAGGTAGAGATAGGGAGTTCCCAAAACAAGCTGGCTTGCCAGGGTATCCGAAATGGTGAGCTCCAGGTACAGCCAGAGGACCTGCCTCAGTATATAAGGTGAAGAGCAACCAAAATACTCAATGTCAACCTCAGGCTTCCACACTTGAACACACATGCACCTGCACACATGTCTGCACTCACACATAGAGGCATGTTTATACATAGTACACACACAAATATGCAAACACATGCATGTGTATTACAGGTATGCATATGATAAAAATACTGCATAAAATCACATTCAAGCCAGAACATAACATATAAAGGAAACAATAGAGTTGTGTGTTTGGACTTGGGTCCCTTCCCCCAAATATCTTATTACTTGTATACAAATAGCCCCAAGTCTGAAAAAACCTACATCCAAAACACTAACAGCATTTAAGGTCAGGGGTCCCCATCCTGTACTTACTTATGTGGCAGCTGTCCCCACTCTAAAGGGAGCTCCTCAGGAGCCTGAAGGCCAAGGTCACCTCACATTCACACATTTGGGGACAAATGAATAAGTCAGTGGAGACTCGTCCCCCATCAGGAACATTTTACATCAATGTAATACTTCTGCTGTGGGGTTCATTTCATTCTGCTTTCTTTATGTTATTGGCATGATTCTCCCCCAGCACCTGCCCCTTTTCCCTTCCAGTGCTTAACTCACTCAGGCACAGGCTCCTGCCTCAGGAAGAACATGCTTGCCCATTGCATTCTGCTTCAGAGCCCTTCGTCCCATGTGACTCATCACAGGCTGACCTCCGTTAGAACGGCAGCATTCCAGCACACTGGAGTCCATGTTGCAACTCTAAGTGGCTAGAATAGTGCCTAGCATGTAGAAGGCAATGGATACATGTTCCTTGAATAAATTAATACAACATGTTTTCTAGTATTTTCATACGGTTTGAAATGGGGCATCCAATCAGTTGAATGGGCTATGAACAACACTTTATAAATGAAACCCCCTAGAGTAGATGAGGACATCTTGCACACAGCAAGGGCAGATGTGGGTCTGGGATACTAATTTCAGTGTAACAATAGTATTGTGGAACTGGGTAACAGGGAAAGATGTGTTACTTATTGGGGTTTGTGCTACTAAATTTTTGAAATACGAAAGTATTGTATTAAGTCAGGGATTAGTAAACTTTTTCTGTAGGGTCCAATGGTAAATTTTCTAGAATTTTCAGGCTATACAAACTACTCAAGTATGCTACCCCAGTGCAAAACCAAGCTCTCCACCAGTATGCCTATTTACCAATAGGCAGGGCCATGTTACAATAAAGCTTTATCAACAAAACCCAGTGTATGTGAGAGTAGGATTTGGATTCAGTAGCGGTTTGCTGAGCTTTGCAGTAGCCTTGCATTTGTGTCTTATTAGTACTTGGATCCAAAACACCTCCCACAGGCTCACATTTCGAATGCTCAGTCCCCATCTTAGGGTGATATTTTGAAGGCTGTGGATCCCAAAGGAAGTGGGGTCTGGTTGTTAGAAAAAAAATGGTCACTAGGAGTGGGCCTTTGAAGACTATAGTTGCTTCTATACACACACATGCAGCATATGCACGCACACCCTCATCCTCAGCTGTCCTGTGAGGAGCATCTGTCACAGGCTCCCACAGCCAATGTCTTGATGGACAGGGATCCTCTGACATCACAGACTTCCCCTTGCAAACCTTTCTTTCCTTAAGCTGCTTCTGTCAGGTTCTTGTCGCAGCTTCAAGAAAAGTAACAAATATATTTGCTAAAATAGTCACTGAACATTCACTGACTCCGCAGCTTAAAATAGTTAGGTATCACATCTGTCAATATGAATTGGATACGAGCAGGAGCCACACCTTAGCCTTTTGGACTGCTATAACAAAATAACTTTGACTGCAATTGATGAACAATGGAAGTCCATGACTCACAGTTCTGGGACTGGAACATCCAAGATCAAAATGAGGAGACTCAGCGTCCAATAAGGGCTTTATAGACGAGGCTTTTCCTGCGTCCGCACACTGCAGGACACACTGTCCCTGCCTCTTTCGTAACTCTGTTCATGAGGGTGGTGCCTTCATGATCTAATCGCTTCCCAGAGGCCTCTCCACCATCACTTTGAGGTACGCATAAAGGCCCAACTTACAACGTTTGGAAGGATGCCGGCATTCAGGCCATCACAAGCCATTGGTCTCAAATCCTCAAAAGCCTTCTGAAGTCCAGAGGCCAGAGCCCAAAGTACGTTCACACCCTGCTGCTGTTTACACGCCCCCAGGGGAGGGAAGAGGTGGGGGATGACCATGATGGGAACTTAATGGACTATGTGGGAGCCAATTTTCCTGCTTATCAGGTTGGACTCCTTTCCTCTTTTCTCCTTAATAAATCAGATGTCCGTGGGCTGGTGATGAGAGCTCAGGCCACCGATTCTTAGGGTCACATTTTTACTGCATATAGATGACTGTATGACTGAATGGAAGGGAAGGGAGGCACCAGCCAAGTGTCAGCTCTGAGTGCAACACCTCCTCCTCCCAGCTCCTGCCCATTGTGCAGGGTGAAGGACTGGTTTTCCTGCCCAAGGCACTGGCCTAGGCAGGGAGAGCTCTGAAGACAGGTGTGAGGTGTGTGTGTGTGTGTGTGTGTGTGTGTGTGTGTGTGTGTTTTCGCGCGCGCGCGCAGCTTATATACCCTTAGCTTGCTATCTGGCAGGTGAGAAAGAGGACCAGATGGTCTTGGACAGAGTTCTGCTAACTTACACCTGAGTGCTAAGACTGGCCTGTGGCCTATTGTGATGCAATTCATGAGTTAGAGATGGTGTTTCCTAGCCAAGAGCAATGGTGTAAGACTCTACAGACTGGAGCAGGCAAATCACAAGTTTGATGCCAGCCTGGGAAGAACATATGTACACACATACACACACACACACACACACACACACACACACACACACACACACACATCTCATAACTGCCACAAATCAAAACCGAGATGGTGTTTACATCTTTAAATACCTGAAATAAATACAAAGATGAAAAATATTCCATGATTTATGAAACTGACATGAAATAAAAGTTCTCTAGTGTGTGTGTATGGGGTTGGGTGGGTGTGCACGCATATGCTGTATGTGTGTGTATGTTGATTGTCCTTGGCCGTCTTTCCTCAGACATAATCCACTTTTTTTTTTCAGAGTCTCTCACTAGGACCTGGAGCTTGTTAATTTGGCTAGTTTAGTCAGCAAGCTACACCGACCTGCCCGTCTTCCCTTCCCAGCACTGGGATTACACGTATGTGTGCTATCCTACATGGTTCTGGGAATCACACTCAGGGGCTTGCTTATGCAGCAAGTATTTTATGGCCTGTGCTATCTCCTGGCCCTGAAATTGAAATTTCAATGTCCACACATAAAGTTCTATGGGGAGACAGCCATACACATCCACCTATGTATTATCCATGCTGCTTAGTTCTACAGGGGCCAGGTCAGTAGCTGCAACAGAGAACATATGGTCACTGAAGAGTAAAATGCAAGTTGCTGAACTTTGACCTAGATCATGGGCCAGCAGCATTGACATTACCTGCGGGCTTTTTAGAAGCCCAGGCAACACCTCCCAACCTGCACGCAGGCTGCTGGTCCCCTGGTGATCTCTGCCTACACACGACAGTTTTCGAAGCAGCTCAGATCTAGAGGAGGCAAGCCGACATCTTCCTAAGAGTGCCTGTGGGATAGTCCCTCATCCAGTTAGGGGGGTTATTAGGGTCATTCATAAGTGAGAAACAAAAGACCCCAGAGTTCAGTGCTGGCCCAAGGTTATAGACTTCAGATGTATCTGAGCTGGGACTTCACCTTGGTCTCTGCAGCCCTCAGCAAAGTGAAACCCAAACTCCATGTCTATAATGTGAAACTGGAGGCACCAAGCTGGTGGCCCAAGATTAATGACAAGGGGGAGCAGACATAACAAGAGAAAGAGAAGACCAGGTGTCCCCAGGCTTCCCGGTCTCCCAGGCCTAAGTGCCTGGCGCTGAGTCGTAGCTGTCCTACCTACTGGCATGACCTTTGCCTCTAGGTTGCCCATGTCCCTGACTCACTGTGGAATTCCTGGTCCCTGGGCCATCTGAGGTTGCATCCTCTGGTCTCAAGCCATGGCCATGCACATGAGCAACCTGGACATCTTGTTCGGCTGCGATGCTGGTGGAGCAGGGCTGGGGCAGACCTGCATTCTGCATTTCTAAGAGGCTCCAGCGTTGCTGTGCTGGTGGTCCTCTAAGAGGCACTCTTAATTGACAGGGCTGTGGAGGAGCTTGGGCCTGTCTGACTCCAGAGTCACACACACTTGAGCTATCACCTAACACACCCTAACAGATGCCAACACTGCTGACCCTTGTCTCCTAGGTGTCTGGGAATCCCAGACCCAACCCTTTAGCTTCTGGTGGCATCTTTGTATATACACTGCCACGTTCAAGCACCATGGTGTGGAATAAAAGGCTGGTTAGCATTTATCATCTCAGCACTGACCTTCCTAGCATTTCAGGCCTCACCCTGGGAGTGTGGGTGTGTCGGTGGGATAATTCTTGGGGCCAAGGCCAGAAGTCAGGGCAACAGACACAGGCTCTGCCATTGCTGCCTCAATTGTCTGGAGGTTTAGTGGAGTCTGAGAATGAGAACATGCTTCTCACTCCCCAACATGCATGTGCACACTCCCAAACAACAAGTCCACACTCTATCCTCCTGGCCTTCCTGGACAAACATAACTGCCAGCTTCCCCAAACTCCAGCTCTTTCCAAGAAGCCAGAGATGTGACGGGTTTCCCCCCAGGAAGCTTGCTGGGCAGCTGTCTGTGCTGAGACGCCAGGAAGGCAGATGGCTGTCTAAGGACACTGCTTCTCCTGTGGGCTGACAATAAGACTGGACTCTTCCTGATAGACACCAGGCTGTGTTCTGTATGGGCTGGTAGAACTTTCCTTGAGCATGGGCACCAGAACACAAGGAAACAGGGTGGGTATGTCATGTGCAGCCTTGTGAGAGTAACTTCTTGGTCTTAGTTTATCTCACCTGTAAAACAGGTTTTGATAGCAAAACCCATAAAAAGCTTTGCTTATTGTATTCTCATTCTCATTCTCTCTCTCTCTCTCTCTCTCTCTCTCTCTCTC
>CABHPP010119088.1:0-14990 GCA_902168425.1 Peromyscus attwateri | reverse complement strand
AAGTGAGGCCGCCAATCTGGATGCGAACTTCAGGGAGCACTTTGTGGGCCGTTAGGCAGTTTCCCTCTCCTCCCGAGTTTTGTCAGCCGTTCTCCAGCCTAGCCCACCTCCCAAGGCCCGGCTATTTCCTCTAATACACTGAACACAGTCAGAGAAATGATAGATTCCAGGCCACTGGGGACACCCGATAGGGACACTCCTGCTTCATGGTCAAGGGCCACAAAAAGATAGCTCTGCTGTGCCAGATACTCCAACAAACTGAAGACTGGGGGAGTGGGATTCCTGCCTGCTTGGTGACATGCGAGCATACTTTAAAAATTCTTTGAGTCTGTGTCCCCTGGTGAACGGAGAGAGGGTTGGGGAGGCCATGCAGATAAGGTCCTCTGGGGTGCTCAGAACCATTTGTTCCTCCTGTCCATTGCCACTGTGTTTATTCCAGGTGCCTTGTTGTCTCTGGGGTCCTGACGGCAGATGGTGGTGAAACTGTCCCCTGCACATAATCCACCGTTGCCAGTGTGAGCCCTTCCTTTAGCCCCTCCTTGGACTGAAGGGGACTTGAGAGATCATCTCCCTTAGGGTTTTCCAAATTTGCCTTACCTCAGACATCACTTTGATGTTTGCTAAAACACAGCTCCCAGGAACTTAATCCTACGGGTTCAGACTTCTAGGGAAAGGACAGGGAGCTGGTACTGGTAACAAGGTCCAGTGTGGCGCTACAGAGATTGGTAGATGCTCGGTACTTGGCAGAGGGTTGAATGTGGAGGATCAAGAACGAACAGCATCTTTCTTGGGGAACCACCTCTGTCTTGAGGACTTTTTCACCCTGGGCAGTTGGGGCCGACTGCCAGACAATAACTGGACTGTTTCCTTGAGGTCTTACAGCCTGAGCTGACAGCACTGAAGACGTAGAGTAGAGTCGCCTGGGGTCTCAAGGCTGGCCTCTTGCCTGACAGGATGCTAGATCTCAAGGAAGCCTTCAAGCTAGGACTGCCCCCATGAGTCAGCCCCACAGTCATTAGGGGCCTCACCCACATTTCCTAACTTCCCCTGGTTCGGGTCCTGTCCCATCCATCACTACTTCTGTTCTTGGCAATATTCCCAGGCCTTGGAACCTCCCCCAAGTCCCCAACAAGAACCAAGAAGTGGGCAAAGGGTCTCTGTATCTCTGTTCAGACCTTTTCTGTATCCCCACGTCTTCTCTATGAAGAGTCCTTCTCTATTTCAGCTATAGATCAAAACTGATGTGTCTTTTAAAACGGTAGGGAACTTACAACCTCTTCCACGAGCCACAATCCTGTCTTTCTGGTGACTGCACCAGGTCTTCAAGATTGAGAAAAACAAAAAACAAACAAACAAACAAAAAAACCCCAGCTTTCCCAGCAAGACTTTCTGAGTCACTGACTTACCTGAATATGCCCTGTTCTCAGCCTCTGGACTACAACAGTAATTATTATACAGCAACCAGTCATTGGAGGGATCTTTGTTTTGTTTTGGTTTTGAGACAAGGTCTCATTATGTAGCCCAGGCTAACTCTAAACTCATGTCTTCCCACTTCAACCTCCCGGGAGTGTCAGGATGAGAGGCATATGTTATCAACCCACTTCACTGTAGTATCAGGTCCAGGTTCTGTGCCACAGGTTTTATATACATACCATCTTATTCAACTTCAGGATAACCCTCCCAAGTACATTCTATTCTTAGACTCTGTTTATTGGCTAACAAGCCCGGATTTAGAGAGGTAATATACCTAAGGTCACACAGGTAGTTGAGCCAGCGCCGGCTTGAGCAAGGCTGCCTGACCACAAAGCCCTTGTTTTTAACCACAGTAGCATCTGCTGGTTTGCAACATTCACTTTCTTTCAGCCCTGAAGGAGCTCACACCCGCCCGTGCTATCTTTTCCTCTTATCTAACGGTTTATTATGGGCAAGAGGCTGTCCGTTTAAAAAGGCCAGCCCCACGCTGGGAACTGACTGCCTTCCACAAATCACCCAGGTGTCCATTCATCTTGGACTCTCAAGGCCCTGGGAGGAGAAGCCCTCACAGCTCTAATTACCCTGACTACAAACCAAACAGCCCTCATCCTCAGGAAGTCCTTTATGTCTCGTCTTTGTGTGTCATGCCATCCGCGGATTTCTGGCCCCTTCTCATCTCCAGCCTGAGGGAAGCCGTTTCTGAGTTCCCAGTAAATAGTGCCTCAGAAAGGACGTTAGGATCTCAGTGCTAGAGCCTGGCCACTCACAAGGTAGGTGATTCCCTGAGCCTCTTTCTTCGTCTGTGAAATGGGTACATACATGCTTAGCTCACTTAAAGGTTTATTTTTATTATTTTTAATTATGAGTATGTGGGTGGGTCTGTGTGTAGGTCTGTGCATGCGATGTGAGTGCAAGTGCCTACGAAGGCCAGAGGCGTTGGGTCGATCCCTTCAGAGCGAAGTTACAGGGGGTCGTGAACTATCTGACATAAGGGCTCTTAACCTCTGAGCCATCTCTCCAGCCCCCTCACAGGGTTGTTTTAAGAATTAAATGAAAAGTTGTCTGTAGGAGAATGGCTCACAACGTGTTAGTGGTCCAGGCTCACTGAAAGAAAGCTATTATTTATTATTTATGACCATCATACCAAATGCTAAATCTGTTTGACGACACACGACTTCCCGCCTTGTACCCGCCCTCAGCAGTAGTTTTTTGTCTACAGATGGATCAGGTCTTTTTTGGTGCATACTACCTGGGAGCCCTAAAAGCAGACCAAAACTCCAGAAGGCAATCTTCTTTGTCTGTGGTCTGAGTTGGGTCTCTACCTGGTCTGAGTGGGTCTCTACCTGGTCTGACAAGAAGGACACATCACCCTGCTGTCTCAGTCTTCACCAGTAAACAAGTGCCCACAGGACAGGAAAGGGGAAGCTCAAGCCAGTGATCCATGAGGGGAGAGGGGCAAGCTAGCAAGGCAGCTTGTCTGTGGGACAGGAGCCGGGAAGGGGACAGCTCTCCCTGCTGTTCCTCCCCAGCGGCTCTTGAGTTTGGGCTGTAGTACAGCCTGGGTGCTTGCAGATAGGGCAAGCCACTTGTGCCTTGAGTCTGAGGGAGACTCCAGGGTGGGGTTGGTCAGTCCTTTCTCTGTGTCTCAAGACCACCTACAAAGCTCCAATGACTTCACTGCCTGAGGAGAAGTGCAAATTAGGTTTACAGCATCACCTGATTATACTTCCATCCACTGAGGGTGTGGTGGGAAACAGGCTGGAGCAACAGTGGGCACTGTAGAGTAGAAAACAAAAATGATCGATGTCAGGGACAGCCGTTCATCCTCAGGTGGGAAACCAGATGTTGGGGGGATGAGGTGGGCGGGGGGGGGGGGAGGGGGGGGGCACAGGGGAGGGGCGCAGGTTGATCTGATGAATTTCAGACCTGAATCATCTGAGCTACAAAGGAAGGCAGATCTCTCAGCTCATTGATTGGAAGCCTGAGGACTCCTGAAGGTCCTGCCTCCCCTCCAAGCTAGTTTCTCCATTCTATTCTAACACAGGCCACTGGTACACAGGTGGGCAAGTCCCTTTGTTACAAGCAGAGGATGCAGTAGTGGGTCACAACAGGTACAGCAGCTCCGTAGCTCAAGATGGAACCAGAGCCTTCTAAAAAAAAGTTACAGTGAGGTAAGTGAGATGGCTGAGGGGTTAAAGACACTTGCTACTAAGCCTGACAACCTGAGTTCTATCCTAGAACCTGCACGGAGGAAGGAGAGAATCAATTCCTGTAAGTTGTTCTCTGACCTCTACATGAACGCTGTGGAGTACACACACACACACACACACACACACACACACACACACACACACACAGTAAAATGTTAAAAAAAAATTACAACAAAACAAAACTTTATAGCGTTGTAACTGGTAACATAAAGAACCAGAGGAGACTGGCCTGGACCAGGAAGTCGTTTTGGAAGGCTCTGTTGGATCTTGCGTAAACTTAAAAAACCCATGAATCAGGATTGATGGGCATAGGGGATGTTCCAGTCACCAAGTGAGCAATTCAACTTGTGTAGTGGTGCCGAGTCTGGTAGCTTTCCAGACACTTCACGAAGTAGCTGAGGCATGACGACGGAGGGCAGCTGCCCAAAATCATTCAGTAGAATTTTGCAGGGGCCAAGGAATGCTGGGCCTCGTAGGAAAGGCAGTATCCAGGTCTAGGTTTTCCTCCTCAGAGCAGTGGGCGGTCACTGAAAGGTGTTGTTCAGGGGGTGACATGACCAGACTTGCGATTCTAGACACCTGGGAGATGGACTGTAGCCATCCAATGGGAGGTGATGGTGGGCTGGGCTGTGGTGGTGGCAGTGGGGGTGCAGAGAGGTGTCAGGCTTCAGCCTTGGGGGTAGGGTTTGATGTTTCTTTGGGTGGGGAGGGGCAGGGAATAAGAAGGAGGGGTCAAGGTCAATGCCTGGCTCTACTTTGGGCAGTTGGGGGACACCATGCAGGGAGACGCTCTGAGATGCCTCTGTTAGGAGTTCTTCAGGTCCTTGTCGCCCTCTGTGTCCTGTTGTCAGGATCGCTCACAACATTTGAGATCTGACACCACAGGGTACAAAACAGCTGAGGCCAGCCAGCTTCTGGTGGCTCTGCTTAGATACCCTGTGTTAGTATTCAGGCATCTGTACTGGCCTGCCTTTAGGGTCCTGACAGGATACATCCTCAGCTGCAGCCCCCGCTGTGCGCATTGGCTACCTTTCCTTATAAAAGGCAGGCCCTGCCTGGCTCTCCTCTCTTTTTCTCTTCCTTCACTCTAGTCCCCAGGGACCAGTCTCTGCCCACTTCTCTGCCCCCCTCCCCTCAATAAACCTCCCATGTGGGCCCTGTTGTATGGTGTGACTCCTTCTTAAAACACAACACTCAGCATCCTGAAGCTCCGCAGTCTCCCTGCACGGTTCCTACTCCCTCCTCTTCCCTCCAAGTCTCTGTGTTCCAGATGTGGCTCCTCTGTCTGTCCCCTTCATGACCAGCATGGTGTCCCGTACAAAAGGTTCTCAATAGTGAGCGATTGCTTCCATAGCCCTGTGTGTCTGACATTGCCCCATGGGGAGAGAAGCTACGGGCCAGTATCTGCCCTCAGGATCGTGTTGGTCATGAGGTCCTCAGAGAATAGGCCCCTCCGAGGGCAGGCTAGGACACCTCATCATAACAGAATACCTCAGGCTGTCCTACGATAGCAGTTTCTCCTGTGCCTAAGAAACAGAGAAAATTCTATGGACCACCAAGGACACAGGTGTCACTCGAGATCATCCTGTCCCCTGTGCCCCAACCATCCCATTACCAAGGCACTTATCAGAATTCTTATAGGAAAGGCCTTGTCCTCTGCTCTGCACATGCTCAGAGCACCACCAGAGACCTTCAACAGTCTTCCTGTTGCAGGAGAATCGATCTGGCAAAGTGTGTGTGCGTGCCTTGTGCTGTGACATTTCCAGTGTGTGAGTATGCTTTATGATGAAGCCCAGAGGAAATTCATTACTAAAAACAAAAACAACAACAACAACAACAAACCCCCCCAAAAAAAATCTCATGGAGTTTTAGCCCAGTTTTTGGTGATCTTGCAAAATTAACGTACATGTTACATCTTGGGATAAAGGCCCTGTCTCTTCATCAGAGGGCCCAGCATGAGCTGGCCAGGCCTAGAGAGGAGCCATTCCACCCAGAGCCCTCAGCTTGTCTTTTTCCTGTTTCTGTTTCCTGTGGGTCCTTTTCCCATCCTGGAATCTCCAGCTCCCATCTGGTTGATAGTATCACTGAGGCTTAGGTCAGAGAGTTTAAGGTTGTAGCCTTATGCAGGAAGGGAGGACCAGGGTCCACTTCCTCCTCTGATAGAGAGGAAACACCTTCTCCCAAGCCCAGCATCTCAGAACCACTCTAGCTATCTTTATCTCTCTTTCTTCCCCTTCCTCTTTTTTTTTTTTTTAAATTTTGAGAGAGAGAGAGGTTTCAAGCATTCCAGGCTGGCCTTCAGTTTGTAACAGTGTCCTCCTGCCTCAGCTTCCCAGGTGCTCTGATTACAAGTATGTGCAACCTTGCCTGGTTCCCTTCCTCCCTCCTTTCCTCCTTTCCTCTCTCTCTCTCTCTCTCTCTTCCTTTATTCCTGACAAGGTTCCTCATTCTTCAAATGCCACCAAAACCCAGAACTTTTTTAAAAATTGACTTTATCATGCTGGGCAGTGGTGGCACATGCCTTTAATCCCAGCACTTGGGAGGCAGAGGCAGGCGGATCTCTGTGAGTTCGAGGCCAGCCTGGTCTACAGAGTGAGTTGCAGGACAGCCAGGGTTACACAGAGAAACCTTGTCTCAAAAAATCAAAAACCAAACAAAACAAAAAATTGACTTTAGTTTTTCGAGCAGTTTTCAACTTACACAGGAGCTGCATGGATACAGTTTTCGAAATCCCTTCTGCATCCGCATAGGTAGAGTCCCCCAGCATGAGTGAAGCCCCACCTGGGTGCTATAGCTAGTGAATGAACCTGTGTTGACATGCCCTTATCATGCAAAGTCATGGTTTCCATTACAGCTGATTCTCAGCATACATTTTGTGGGTTTTGAGGAATGCACCATTACATGGTCATATGGTTTCTCTCTCTAAGCCCCTGTGTGTTCTGCCTATTCAGCCTACTCCAAAAACTGGGCTTCAAGATGGCCAACAGGTGAAGGCACTTGCTGCACAAGCCGGACAGTCTGAGTGATGTAAGGTGAGAACTGACTCCTGAAAGTTGTCCTCTGACCCCCACACACAAAAACCCTATCCCAATACTAGTAGTAAATAGAAAACTTAAAAATGCATATGATGGTTTTAGGTCCTTTGTGAGAAAATAAAACCTGACTAGTATTTATTTCAAATTATCTTTTGAATTTTGTGGCTTTTATTAAATTAACACTGCCAGGTGTGTGTTTTCTGTTCTATTCTTCTCAATACTCTTTCCCTTTTTTCTTCTTTCTTTTTTTGGCAGGATCTCATGCTAAGCCAGGCTGATGGGAAACTCACTCTGTAGCCCCCAGACTTACAATACTCTTCCTACCTCAGCCTTCCTTCCAAGGCTAGGATTACTGGTGTGAGCCACCAAGCTTGACTTTAATATTAATTCAAATACGTGTTTCCAGGTACTGGTGTAGTGTGTGTATTTTTCTTTTGACACAAGGTCTGACTACATAGTCTAGACTGGCCTTGACGTTGAAACTTCTTGGGAGTTGGGATTGTAGACCTGCACTACCAGACATGGTTCCTCATTTCTTGTATCAGGCTTGTTTTGAACTCACTACGTAGCTGATAATGACTCTGAACTTAAGATAACCCTATCTGTATGTCCCAAGTACTAGGATTACAGTTGTGTGCCACCATACCCAACTCCAGCTCTGTGTGCATGTGTGTAAGGATTTCATTTTGATCTTGTTTTTAGACAGGGTCTTGCTTTGTAGCCCATGCTGATCTCCAACACTTTGTCTTTTGCCTCATGGAGTGCTAGGATTACAGGTGTGTGTCACTATGCCTGCTCAAATTTAGCTTTAAAAAAGCATCTATTGTATAATAAGGCAGGACTAGTGGAGCGGACCTGTAGTCCCAGCTACTTGAAAGGCTGAAATGAAAGGATCTAAAAGTGCAAGGCTTGCCTGGGCCACTCGGTGAGAACTCACATCAAAATAAAAGTAAAAAGAGATCTGGGGGAAGGCACTGGGCCGATAGCTGAGTTGGTAGAGTATATGGGAACACGAACACACACACACACAGTGTTAACGATGTAACTCAGTAGCAGAGTGTTTGGCTAGCATGCACAAGACCCTGGGTTCAGTCTACTGTCCTGAAAACAAAAAGCAAAAAGTGTGTGTGTGTGTGTGTGTGTGTGTGTGTGTGTGTGTGTGTGTACATGCACACGCATGCCACAGTAGGCACACAGAGATCAGAGTGTCAACAAGCAGAGCGTCGGTTCTCTTCTTCTACTCTATGTGCCCCGGGGATCAAGCTCAGACTGCCAGGCTGGGTGACAAGTGCCTTTACCCACTGAACTATCTTGCCAGCTCTCATTTTTTTCTTAATTCTGCTAAAGCCTCAGGTGCAGGTCGCGCCACTCATTTGCTAGGTAAGGACATAGGAGCTCAAAGGAGGGAACGTACTTGCCTAAGGCTGTACTACAGATTGTGTGAGTACGCGGCAGGCCGGAGACCTTGAGTCCAAATCTGACTCCACGGTTTTTGGCCTCAGGTTCTGACTGCCATTCCAAAATGCTGCCGAGTATCTATCTCATCCATACAATGACTAACTCTCCAACTTTTTTATTCACTTTTTAGTTTTTCTTCTTTGAAGTCAGAGCTATTAAAGTGCATTTCCATCCTTGAAGCTGACCCGAGAACAATTTATAGACCAGAGCAGCCTTCAAACTCAAGACCTTGGGTGGAGCCGGCCTTCGCTCCTGCTCCTGGGGCAGAGCCCAGGCAGCCTTCCCTAGTGCACAGACCCTCCCCTGTGCCTCCCTTACCTTTGCCCAGTTCATGCTAGTGACAATGACTCACAGAGCAAAGAACGCTCTGGCAGGGATCATCCTTAGCCATGGAGCTTGAGGGTCCAGAACTCTGGAAATCAGTCACGAGCCTTTGAGTGGACTAGCATTTTCCTACAAATAGAAGTTTTGGAGGCTTTCTTGGCCTCCAATAGATGTGAGGTCAGAAGCCACTTTCTGGGGTTCTTCTGTGTGGACTAGAACGTCTAGAATTTAGACAGCAATTTGCAATATCAATAGTGAATGTTTAGTCCCGGTTGCTAAATGGAATGCATCAGAGATGAAGGGTACATCTTGACCTTGGAAGCAACTTTTTGAAGGAAAGCAGGTCTCTCCACTTCCTGTACTAGGGTTTGAATCTGGGGCTTCCCAAATGTTAGACAAGGGTTTTACCACTGAAGCAGTCCAAGTTTTTTTGTTTGTTTGTTTTTCAAGACAGGGCTTCCCTGTGTAGCCCTGGCTGTCCTGGCACTTGCTCTGTTCCCCAGGCTGGCCTCCAGTTCACAGAGATCCACCACCTGCCTCTGCCTCCTGAATGCTGGGATTAAAAGCATGTGCTACCACCTCCCGGCTTCCATTCCAATATTTTAATTTTTGTTTTGAGATAACTTCTTTACTAAATTGCCCAGGCTGATCTTTAATTTATGATCCTCCTGCCTCAGCCTCCAGAGTAGCCAGGCTTGGTGATATGCACCACCAGGTGTAGCAAGAAGGCAGGTCTTGTGTTCAAATGAAGAACCATCCATAGACTCTGTTTCGTTTGGTTGAGACAGTCTTATACTGTATCCCAGGCTGCCTGGAAACTCACTGTGTAGCCTCTCACTCACAGTGATCCTCCTGCTTCAGCCTTTATAATGCTGGGATTATAGGCTTGAGTCACCACACTAGGCTAAGCCTCACCCATTTTGGGTTTTTCTTTCTTGTTTACTTGCTTTTAATAACAAAAACCAGAACAAGGTCTTTCCTAACTCAAGCTGGCCTGAGTGATAGTAGCTGAGGCTAGCCCTGAACTCCTTGGCCTTCTTGCTCCCCCTCCCAAGGGCCGAGATGACAGGTGGGTGTGAGCTGTCACACCTGGCTCCCACACTTCTTCCCTCTTCTCCCTCCTTCCACCCTGTCAACATTCTTTGAATACTTACATAGCTATGCACCGATAGTGGACAAACATCATTCCCGTGTAACTGATTTATTTTTATTGTATTTGAGTGTGTGTGTGCCAGCGGGCACACCCATGTGGAGTCCAGACTCCAACACTGGATGTCTTCTATTCCTCTCCGCTTTATTTATTTATTTGTCATTTGTGTAGGAGTGCACACATGCATGATATCTATGTGGAGGTCAGAGGGCAACTTGCAGGAGCTGATTCTCTTCTTTCACTTTGTGGGTTCCCAGGGTTAAACTCAGGTCATCAGGCTTAGTGGCAGGCACCTTTACCTGCTGAATCATCTCTCTGATAACTCGCTTGACCTTATTTTTTGAGGCAGGGTCTCTCGGCGAACCTAGAGCTTGCTGTTGTTTTAGCTAGACTGGGTGGCCAGCGAGCCCTGGGAGTCCTGCCTGCCTCTCCCTCAAGGGTGCTGGAGTTGTAGATGGATGCCATTAAGCCTAGTTTTAGTTTCTTTCTTTCTTTTTAGAAATGGTCTCATGCAACTCTGGCCGGCCAGAATCCCGATATGTAGACCAGGCTGGCCTTGAACTCTGCCTCCTGTGGAGTGCTGGGATCAAGGGTGTGCACCACCACATCCGGCTCCTGCTTAGTTATCCTGTGGGTGATGTTAGATGTAAACTCGGGTCCTCATGCTTGCACAGCCAGCCCCTTACCCACTCGGCTGCTCCCCCAGCCCAATCTGTGTAATTTAAAGCACAGTTCTGCAGACTCTGGTCACTCGGGGGGGGGGGGGGGGGAGAATCTGAAGTTCAAGGCCAGTTTGATCTACTTACAGAGAGTCTGTTTCAAAACCAAAGCAGGACAAGGTGGCTCAAACCTGTAATCCCAACACTGTAGAGGCTGTGGTGGGAGTAATGCCATGAGTTCAAGGCCAGCCTGGGCTTCGGGGTAAGACCCAGTCTCAAAAACCAAACCAAACTAAACTAAACCAAATGCAAACAAAATAACAATAACAACAACAACAACAACAAAACCCAAACCCTATAAAAACACATTCCTGGTGGTCAAAAGTGTAGGTGGGCAGGACATGTGCTTAGTATGTGTGAAACTCTGGGTTCAATCCCCAGCACCAATTAAAAAATAAAAAAAAGGTCCTAGACCTCAGCCATGGAGGTCATTGCCCATGACTGGGCATTTTAATCAGGTTCTCTGGGCTCATTAAAAATTAGTCTAAGAGTCACAGTGAAGCTGGCATCTCCTCCCGAGCACTGTCCTTGGCATTGGCATTCAGCCGAGTGTCCATAGCATGGTTGTGCTTGAGAACATAAACACGATCCTGACCCTTTCGTACACAGTGGTGCCCCAAGCTCCCTTCTCACTCCCCACTGCCCTGCTCACATGCTGGCCCCATGACAAGTGGGAAAAGGAAGGGACCCCCCTCTGTCTGCTCCATCTCAGCTACTCTGGGTGCACAGTCCTGGGCAGATTGTGAACCCCCGGGGCAGAGAGTCTGTCCCAGCATGCAATGCTCCATCCTGACTGGGTGAAGATCTGATGGTACCAATTAACGTTAACGAGGCTCCTTCTCCGTCTGGACCTGTCTGGAGGTTTTGTTAATTAATACCTCTATGGTCTCTTGGGTCCCTAGAATGAGAGGTCTGGGAGACCGGGGAGAATTGTATGGTTTCGTCCGAAAGGATCCATAAGGAGACTAAGGTCTGGCATGGGTGATGGCAGAAGAGGAATGTCAGCCATTGCTGACCTGGCTGGTGCCATCCTGAACACCGTTAGAGCAAGCACTTCATTTCCACCTGATCCAGGAAATAAGGCTACTGTTTCCCATCCTTTACAAAGGAAGAAAGTGGGCACAGGCTTTGGGCAAAAACCATAGGCGAGTATGGTAGAATTAGGGCCACACCCAGGCCATCTTACTCCTGAGGACGGCTTCCCATTCTCGAGAGCCTGCTGGGCACACACCACCCTTGGTTCTCAGGGTTGCTGGCAGTGTTGAGGTCTGCACTTGTCTCTCTCACTGTGCCCTTTGACCTGACTGTGGACTTCCTGTTTCTGGGAAGGTAATGTAGTGGGGAGGTGGAGAGGTGGGGCAGGGCAAGGACAGGCCCTTCCCTTGGCACTGTGGGTGTCCACAGCTTCTGGGAGGGCCTTCAGCCTGTGTTCTCCTGGGGGTAGCTCCTCTCCTTCTTCATCATGAACTCCTCCCATCTCCAAGGGCCTGGAGTGGAAGTCAACTCAGAAGCGAACTCAGCCACTGTAAACACTCAGCTGAGGGTCTCACTCCTAGGCGCTAGTCTCCAGCACGACTATGGGACGGACCACTGGGAGCTGGGTGGGATGGCTCTCCTGTGATCCTAGCACTTCGGAGGCTGAGGCATGGGGCATTATAAATTGGGTATAAATTGGTATTGTAGCTTGGGCTACATAGACACTTTGAAAAACAAAACAAAACCAGGTATGGCACCTCACACCTGCAATCCCAGGCTGAGGCAAGGGGATTGCCATGAGTTAAAGAGGCCAGCCTGGGGTATGAGACCCTGTCTCAGAACAAATAAACACCCCCCAAAATAGATGTCCAGGAATGAAATTCAGATTTCTGGCATTGGTATCTGGTATCAATTGGCCTTTAAAAGACGAACATGTCCTAGAGCTTCAAAATTGGTATATAACAGGCTGAAGAATTGTACAGGACGAAACTGAGCAGCGACTACCACTGTCTAGCTGGGTGGCTTTGGAATAGTGACTTAACTAACCTCTAATTCCTATTGTCAATGTTTCATTTGTGATTTAAAAAACAAAAAACAAACTCAGTTGAATTCATTATTAGTATGCACATGCACATGCACATGCAAGAAAGCACGGCCTATGAATGATACAGGGTGGGCGTGAAGGTCAGAGGTCAACTTTCAGGAGTCGGTGCTTTCTTTCGGCCTTGCTGAGGTAGGGTCTCTCTTGTTTCTGTTGTGCTGTGTCCTCCAGGCTGGCTGGCCTGTGAGCAGCTGTGTGATTCTCCAGTCTGCATCCCACCTTACTGGAAGGGTGCTAGGATCACAGCTACGCTCCATCACCTCGAACACTTGCATGTGGGTGTCCCAGGATTGAACCCCGGTCACCAGGCTTGCGCCACAAACACTTTTACCTGCTGAGCCATCTTTTTGGTACAAGGTCTTGTGTAGCCCAGGTTGGCCTCAGAGGTTGTATTGGAGGATAACCTTGAGCTCCTGATCCTCCTGCCTCTGCATCTCCCAGCGTTGGGATTATAGGCATGTATCCACACCCCAACATTATTGCCAATAACATGGAAATTATGATTTCCTTTCTTTGGGCTGTGGGGGGAATTTAATAAAGTACTGTACTTAATACCCCAGATCCCTCAGCCAGCAGCTCTGCCTCTTGGCCAGAGCCTTGGGTGAGCTTCCACAGCTCAGCCTGCAGTGGAGAGGACGGTCCACGAAGTCTCAGGCCTTGGCCACATAGAGACATACCTGGTAAGTGACCTAGAAATGGCTCTGCTCTTCCATACAGCTTGGTCTACTGGCCATAGTGCCTGAGATTTTATGAGCAAGAGACAATGGAGACTGATTTGGGGTACAGCTTGTGCTCTCAAGGACAGCTTGGGAGAGAAGGGATCCAGAGCTGCTCAGGCTCCTGCAGGGAACTGTTCCCCAGCTCCCCTCCTCCTCTCTCCATCTCTCTCCAGCCCCGCCTCCCTCACACCCTCCCGACTCCTCCAACCACCACATCTGGATCCAACTAGGGAACAAGAGGCTTTCTGTGAACACCCCCACCTCATCTGCCCTCAGTCCACCACGTCAGAGCTTTGATTCCCACAGGGTGGGGGTGGGCCAGGGAGTCAAGAAAGCTCTTGGCTCTCTTTCCCCAAAACTGTAAGGTTAAGTACACACACACACACACACACACACTCCTTTCTTCCCTCCTTCCCTCTCTCCCTCTTGCTCTGCATTAACCAAGAAGCCAGCCAGCTCCAGGTCAGAGTTGGTGAGCAGCCTTTCTTCCCTGCCAGGGAGAAGCCCTTCTGGGTTCCAAGAGCCCAGGCCATAAACTGGAATGCAGAGTCACAGTGGAAGGCAGCTGTAACTCTCATTAAAGTGACATCAACCCCACGGCGAGAGGTTGCTGTAAATCCAAGGAAAGGAGGCATTCATCCAGGGAGAACTGCAGCAGACGCAAAGAAAAAGGCCCTGAACTGGAGGAGCCCCGGTGTCTGGAACTAATAGTGGCCCTCCCTACCCCAGGTCCTGTGGAAGAGGTGGGAGGGGACTAGAGGCCCCGGAGATGACTTCTAAGCCAGGCTCAGTGCACCAAAGGGACACAGCTGAACGTCCACCTGACCATTCTCTCTGCTCCTTTTCTTGGCTGAGGCTAGCAAGGAGCAGAGTCGGCTTGTGTCTTGGGGGCTGGTTGGGGATGTGTCTGCTCGTTGGCTTTCCCGGGGACAAGAGGAGCTGTTGACTTTGGCCGTTAGGATTTTGTCAGCTTTGCTGGGAGAAATCACCTGTGGACTGCACTCTGGGTTGACAGATGGCCACCTGGGCTCTGGGTTTTGTTTGTTTGATTCTATATAGAAGATCTAACTATATGATATGTGTGTGTGTGTGTGTGTGTGGAGTGTGGTTTATGCATGTATGGTATGTGCATGTGAATGTGTGGGCACACACATACAGTGGCCAAGCAGGACATAAGGCAACTTCCTCCATCTCTCTTCACTTCATTACCTTGAGACAGGGTAGCTCACTGAAATAGAAGATTGCCACTTTACCTAGGATGGCTGGCCAGTCAGTGAGCGCTCAGAATCTGCCTGTCTTCATGCAGAATTCTGTCTGTTTTCCCTGGGGTTACAGGCATGGTGGTCACTCTCCAATTTAGGTTACAGGCATGTGCAGCTAACCCTAGATTTTTATGTGAGTGTTGGAGATTTGAACTCAGGTCCTCATGGTTTCAGAAAAAGTATTCTTACTCATGGAGCCAACACCCCAAGCTCCTGGTTTTGTTGTTGTTAAATAGACTAGATTTGCCCCAAATTCTATATGCAGCAGAGGATGTCCTTGAACTCCTGATCTCCCCAATTCCACCTTCTGAGTGCTAGCATTACAGGTGAACCTGCGTTTCTGAGTTCCCAGATGCTGATGATGCTGTTGGCTGTAGGCAGCACTCTAGGGACTTGTGTCATGGGATGGCCTCACCAGGACTCAGGCCAGCTTTCCTCTTCTGCCCCAGCCCTGCAGCTGCAGCCAAGTGCTGGCTCAGGCAGACTGCAGTACTTGCATGCAAAGGCAAGTCAACAGGGACCCTCAGGAGCTGTCATTCCCAGCTGTGCTAACCTGAGGGAGG
>CABHPP010119087.1:33973-49471 GCA_902168425.1 Peromyscus attwateri | reverse complement strand
AAGCCTTTTGAATGTGTAGAGTGTGGGAAATCCTTCAATCGCAACTCTCACCTCATTGTGCATCAGAAAATTCATTCTGGGGAGAAACCCTATGAATGTAAAGAGTGTGGGAAAACTTTCATTGAGAGTGCATACCTCATCAGGCATCAGAGGATTCACACTGGTGAGAAGCCCTATTGTTGTAACCAGTGTCGTAAACTCTTCAGGAACATCGCTGGACTTATCTGGCATCAGAGGATTCATACTGGTGAAAGGCCTTATGAGTGTAATCAATGTGGTAAAGCTTTTAGGGATAGTTCCTGTCTGACCAAACACCAGAGGATTCACACTAAAGAGACTCCATACCAGTGTGTGAAGTGTGGAAAGTCCTTCAGGCAGAATACTCACCTGGTAGTACACCAGCGACTTCATAACAGGGAGGGTCCCAGCCAGTGTCCTCATTGTGGGAAAATATTTAGAAGGAGCTGGTGTCTTGTCCGACATCAGAGAACACACCTTAAAGAGCAGCCTGTGGAAGCATAATGAACGTGGGCCATATTCTTCGTGAGTGAACAAAGGAGATGTATCTTCATATATGACTTCCCTTGTTAACAGAAAAGAATTGGAATACGAAATATTCTATTATCCCATTAATTCTGTTATTAGGGAACTCCTGAAGAGAGGATTGAATGGTAATCAATGTAGAAAAGGCTTCAGGGATGATTCAGCCTATACCAAACATGTAGTGCATACACTGAAATAAAGTACTCAGAAGTGAGGAAATTTCCCTAGAAATACCCATCTAACTTTACATCAGGATACTTAAAAGAACCTGCGAATGCATTCAGTAGATAATCAGTAGGAGGCATCTTTAATAGAGAGTATCACTTTATTGTATATAAGCAAATGATGATTAGACTCTAAGCTTCTAAGTTTAATTAGGAAGAGAAGCTTTTGTCAGGAGGTTTTACTGTCTTTCCTGTATCAGCAAAGGCAGGCATAGTGGTGAGAGGTCTCACACAATGCCCCACAACAACCACAGGGTTTAGTTGAGTTTGCTGTTTGAATGCACTTCTGTTTTATGGTGCTGCCAGAACACTGAGGACTCATTTAATGAGGTGAAATTGGATGTAAGAGTTGCTTGTGATTGAAATGAATTTGTCCCTCTTAATACTAAAGTACTCTCCATGGTGGAAAGGGCTGCTTCTAAGAAATAGGATCCATTGTTTTAGTTGTTGAACAAGAAAACATTGAATTGTTGTATTTCAGTTATTACTTGCCTTCATCATTGTTGATCATTTAGGACACTAATTTGTTTAGAGTTCAAGTCCTTTGAAGCAAAATCCAAAGGTTGTATTGCCATACTAAAAATACTTAAATCATTGCAAAAGAAGGCATAAAATAGATCTATTATTATTACAGTCGTGTTAAGTGTGTTCATATTTGGCTATAGGTTAGCAGTGTATGATGGAAAAAATTTAATGGCTTTCTTAGGAGACTACAGTTGTGTAATTTTACCTTTTTATACATTTTATATAATAATTTGATAATGTATATAGAAGTGAAGCTAAAAGGAAGTGAATTTGGTGTTTTCTTGGATCTTTGCCAGTGGATAGAGGCCAAAGATATTGTTAGACATCCTACAAAGGCTAGATTATGGTTACAGGAAGCTGTAAGATTATTTAGGTGTATATAAACAGAAGCTTCTCTGGAATCAGAGCATCCTGAGCCTAGAATCATTTCTTTTGGAACTTGGATTATAAATTATATGTGGAGGGAGAGGCTTATCAGTTTGAGGACAGGGAAGAGAAAGTTACAGAAAAATCTGGATAATCCTAGCATCTCCTTTCTCAGTGCAATGCTGGCTGAATGAAAGCTAGACAATTTGGTTGACAGCTTCAAAGGCCTGTGAATAGCTCTCCTGGTAATTTTGGCTTGATCCTGTTTTCTATCTTCTGGTTCCTATGGAGGGAGAATCTTAAGTCTATTTTGAGATAATTAAGGCTCTTGAGTAGATTCATAAGGAAGTCAAACATCTCACTCTTCTGTATGGATGCCCTTCTTTGACAGGAAGAACTATCATACGATGGGGATGGAGAGATAGTAGTTAAGAGCACTTGTTATTCCTGCAGAGGACCTAGGTTCAGTTCCTTGAACCCACATGGTGGAAAAGCTATTGGTGCCTAGTAGACTGAGGCCAAAGATACTGTCTGATTCCTACAAAGATAGCCCCTGGAACAGTTAATTCATCTCAGAATATTAAGAGTGCTGAGATTGAGGTATATATTTCTTTTTCTGTACTTTCAATCTCATCATTAAAAAGATTAGTCCCATGCTCCCATGATATACACAATCATTTGTAACAATCTGTAGCAGTGGTTCTCAACCTTCCTAATGCTATGACTCTCTAAATAGTTCCTCATGTTGTGGTGACTTCCAACCATAAAAATTATTTTCTTTGCTACTTAATAACTATAATTTTGCTACTGTTATGAATTGTAATGTAAATATCTGTGTTTTCCAGTGGTCTTAGGTAATCCCTGTGAAAGGATCATTTAACCTTAATGGGGTCATGACACAGGTTGAGAACTGCTGCTGTATAGTGTTATGTGTATCAGTAAGAAATATGAAAACCCCTAGTGGACTGTCCACATCATTCAAGGGCTGGACACTTTGTGTCTGTTATTCTCAAGTAAAACATGAATGTACCGCAGTGTTAATGTTAGACTGTCCCTGCTTCTTAATTCTGCATTCTAGATTCTGGAACAGGAAATCAGCACCAGACCAGGTACGGTCTGAGGGCAAGTACCCCAAGGAAGAGGGGTCAGCTATGAAATTGGAGTGAGTCCACATGGGGTTTGTGTGATGTGTGAATTGTTTCCTCTTGCTGTTTTCTAAAATTAGCTTTTTAAAATGATCAAGAATAATTGTTGCAATGAAAAAAACTACTCTATAGAAGATGGATGCTTCTTACTAAAGAGGTAAAGGTGAGATTTGAATTGGGAGAATTCCACATGGCTCCCAATGCAGCCTGGGCAGTTGTCGGTGTTAGGCCTGAATGACTGGGGAACAGGACAGAGAGGAGACTGTCCTAGACTATCAAGATGAGCCCCATTTAATCACATAGGCCCTTAGTAGGCAGAGAACTTTGGCTGGAATCAGATGCAGAAAGTGAAGGTAGAGTATTTCAAAGAATGAACATTTAGTTTACTTTTCTTGTCTTTGATGAGCATTTAATTTACTTGTTCCTGGCTTTAAGGCTGAACTGTCCACAATGTGAGTGGCTTCTGAAAGCCAGAGGCAAGAAAATGGGTTCTCTGCAGTGTCTCCCCAGAAGGAACTATTCCTGTTCTTATTAGTCCAGTGTAAGTGAATTGATTCCAGTCTTAAAGTGGAGAGAACTGATGTGTGGTTTTAAGCCACAGTTTTTTGTGATAATTTGTTGTATTATCTATAGGTGATATCCCTCACTATTTCTTTTAGACTCCCAACGGAAGTATTTTGTGTGTGTCCTCTTACTCAGCAAGTTAGTAAACCAACCCCTTCCACTCCATACCCATAAAAAAATGTACAAAGGAAAAAAGAATTCTGTTGGCTCTGGCTTCTGTCCTTTTACCATTTTAACAGCCCTGAATTTTAGTGCTGATTTAGATGATTAAATCCTATGAATATATTTGGGTGTGATGGCACACACCTTTAATCCCAGCACTTGGGAAGCAGAGGCAGGCAGATCTCTTGTGAATTAGAGGTTAGCCTGGTATACCTAATGATTTCCAGGACAGCTAAGGCTACTAGTGAGACCCTGACTTAACAACAAAAATTAATAATAAAATCCTGTGAATGAGTGAAAAGAAATCTCAGAAAAGATAGAGTATATTTCTCTTAAATTTACTCCCATCCCCTCCCACTTGTGTGGCCAAGAAGGCACATTTCAGCATCATAAAGCATGTGTAGAACCCAGGAATGCGATGGCTAGAGCAGGGTTTTCCATCCAACATGGAGATTGTGGGAAGATTTACAATTATGGCCACTGTCTTAATAATTTCCATCAATCTACATCCTTTTGATGCTGAAGTTATCAGTGCTCAAGTATGGCTGCAGATTGTTCATTAGACTGGGCCAGCTTCTCGTCTCTCTCAGTTCAGCAACTGTGTAGAGTACCTGCAGTACTCCTAAGAGGTGGTACTATAGTAGAATGCAGAACAAGGTGTTTACAATTCAGCAGGGGAGAAAAACAGGTACACACCATATATCAGATGGTTTTTGAGACCTGGAAGAAAAATAAAGCTGAGAAGGGATGGGGTGTATGTGTTGGACAGAAGTGATTACAGTTTTAAAAACAGGTCAGGGAAGTCCTCACTGAGATGATTCATAATGACCTATGAAACATGAGGGAATGAGCCAGTAGTTACTTAGGGAAGAATATTCCTACAGAGGCAAGAACATACTGTATTTGAGGAACAGCCAGAAGACCACTGTGACGAGAATGAGATGATGTGAGATGGGGCCAGGGAGGTAACAGAGAGCAATTAATTAAAATACTGCTACCACTCCCCCCACCCCAAATGCTAAGACAGCTATGGTAACCTGTATAATTGAAGATACTCTCCCCACAGATGTATTGCACATCTCCAACCCTGTGCATTTAGGCTTGATCATTCACTTCCTTTCACAGTGAAGGGCAATTGCATGTGTGACATGTGAGGGGTGTGATGTCATGTAACAAGACGTTAGGCTTTAGGGAGGAGAAACCTTCCATCATGTCAGTTACAGGGAAGAGCAATTAAGCCATAGATGAAACCTCTTCATGACCAGTAGTTAAAGAAGTGGCTTTATTGCAGAGGCAGGTGAGGAGAACAAAACTTTGCGGGGGTTGGGGGATGGGGCGTGGGGGGGGAGTCCATTTACAGGAAAACATCTATGACTCTGAAAAGATAAATGGTTTCAGAATATGAACAACCAAGTCTGAGCAGAAGAAAATAACTAATAACTAATATATAAGTATATGCTTTATCTAGGCTTATCTATGCTTTAACAGGCACTCAGCATTAATGGTCATTTCTGAGAAACTAATATTCAAGTTTTAAAAGTTAAGTGTCTTATTCAATGGCTCTTAGTATTCTCTCATAAGGTTGTTCAGTCACCTCCATTCTGTAATTTCAGGACAGTTTTCATTATCCACAAGAAAGCTAAATATACCTGTTAGCATTCTTCTACCCCCCCAAGACCCTGGCAACCACTAATCTATTTTCAGTGTGTGTTTGGAATTCTGTACTTTGTACATCCATAAAAAAAAATAAAACGTGGCCTTTTGTCACTTTTTCATTTCATTTAGCATATGTTTTCAAGGTTCATATTGTACTAGGATTCCTTTTTGTGGCTGAGAAATATGTCACCATATGATTAAAACTTTATTTTTTGCGTATTGGTTGATGGACATTTCAGGTTCTACTTTTTGACTATTAAGAATAATGTTGTTCTGAACACATATACAAACTCATTTGCCAATATATTTTCAGTACTCTTAGGTAAATACTTAGGAGTGGAATTGCTGGGTCTTTGCTTGCTTTCTGAGGAACTAATGTCTGTATCACTTGAACCACTTTGTTTCTACCAGTGATGTATGACTGTTTTGACTTCATGTCCTTACCAGCATTATTTTTTTGTCCTAGTGGTGTGCAGTTGTTACCTTGGGGAAGTTTTTTTTTTATGTAGTTAAAATATATACCTTATGCCACAGGTTAGCATTTTTTTCTGCAGGGGAAAGATAGTATTTTAAACTGTGTACCATATCATTTCTCCTGCAACTATTCAGCCTCAAGTGACTGTAATGTGGAAGTAGCTGTATGTTGAGTTGTAAGCAAATGAGTGTGAATGTGTCCAACAAAATTTTATTTATGAACTCTGAAAAAAAAAAGAAAGCAGGCTGAGCAAGCCAGGGGAAGCAAGCAAGTAAACAGTTCTTCTCTATGGCCTCTGCATCAGCTCCTGTTTCCAGGATCCTGCCCTGATTTGAGTTCCTGTCCTGACTTCCTTCTGTGATGAACAGCAATGCTGAAGTGTATACCAAATAAACCCTTTTCTTCCTCTTTGGTCATGGTGTTTCATTGAAGCAATAGAAACCTTAACTAAGAAAAATTGCAATTTGTACCAGGAGTGGGGTATTGCTGTGACAGAGCTGACCATGTTTTGGGGAGAATTTGGGAAGGATTTTGGGACTATGGGCTATAAGAACAATTGAGTGTTAAGAGCTCAATGGTATGTTCTTTAGGAACTTGGAAGATAATGTTGAGAGAAGTACAGAGAATGGAGGTCTGACATGCAAAGTTTCAGAGGGAAGTTTAAAGATTTTATTAGGGTCACTTGTTATTTTGAATTAAGATCCTGTGGTTCTGGTTGGCTGGAGCTGAAGAATCAACTGTGATACCAGAACTACTAAGGCAAAATTTTGCTCTGCTGGGATACTTGATGTTGGTCAGCTGGAGCTAAGAAATTAGTGGTGACTAAGAAGAGACCAGCATCACTGAGGTGAAATCTTCTGGGAAGTGTTTCCTGAGAGCACAGAGAAGCTATGTTCCAGAAGCAGCCAAGGTTGTACCTCATGCTGGCAGCTGGACTTGGTGATGTGTAAGAGTCATCCAGGTAGTACTGAACCCAAGTCCTCTGCAAGAGCAGCAAGTGCTCTTAACTACTGATTCTTCTCTCTATCCTTCAAACATACTTTTAAATCATATTTGAAGCTTCTTTGGGAATGTGTGACTCTTTGAGATCAACAGAAATCATTCATCCAGTTAGAGTAGTTGACTCATTTCCAGGTTGTGATTGCTTTTACTCTCATGTTCTCTCACTTGCTTTTTCAATATTTCTCCAGCAAGAAATGTAGATTTCTCTGCAAGAGACCAACCAGTCCACTCACTCTTCAAGGACATTGGGAAGGTTCATCATGACTTCCCAAAGATGAAGACATTGAGCGACCCACTTGTTCTGATTTGTCAAGATCTTCCTGGTTTTATCACTGGAGGACTCACAACTGGGAAGTCCTCTCAGTCTCAGACAAATTAAAATAGATGGTCATCTTACAGGTGTGCTTCTGGGACTGGGGATGTAGCTCAGCTGGTGAGATGCCTGCCAAGTATTCCCTAAGCTGTGGTTTTATTTGGGGTTTACAGTTCTTGAAGAATAGGAGTCCATCACCATCATGGCGAGAGTGAGGGTGGGGTGGCAGCAGGCAGACAGGAATCACTAGAACAGCAGCTGAGCTTACATACTGATCCACAGATAGGAAGCAGGGAGGTTACACTGTGAATGGTATGACTCTTTGGAACCACCCTCACTGACACACCTCCTCAAACAAGGCCAGATTTAATCCTTCCCAAATAGGTCCATTAACTGGAGACCAAGCATTCAAACATACTCTCACCTGCTGTGCTACCTCTCCAGCCCTGTGCCCTCACTGATTGTTTGCACTGAGTATCAGGGTCAGTCAACAACCTTTTCAGTTCTTATCTCAATATCTGCCCATCTCTAGATGCACACACAGCCTTGCATACATCTGTGATCTTCTAGACTTTCAGAACTTGTAGATTTTCAAAAGTCTCTGTGGACATCCCATTCTTCACCTTTTCCTTTTAAGTTTTTTTTTTTTTAAATCAACTTTTTGTTTGTTCAAAAAAATTTTTGCAGCCTCTGGCAGTTTCTGTGTTCAGAAATTGCCCCTCACTGTTTTTGACAATGGCTTCAGGGAGAAGGTTGTCTTGTGGAAAGCTTTGAATCAGTTCAAGTAAACACATGCCATGTGAGTTATTGTTTCCAGGAAGCTGTAAGACAAGCCAAAATTGACAGTGACCTGAGACCCTGGGTTCTGGGTGCTCAGAATGAGTTCTGCCCATCCCAGTGACCGGAAGCCTTCTGGTCCCACCTGTGTGCTGTTTGCTGGTTGCCAAGGATACCATGGAACTGAGGATGCATAAAAGAGCAATGTCAATGTCACAGTCTTAATCATATTTAGTAGTGTTTTCCTTAATAAAAGATTTGTATATTTTTGCAAGCATTTAGGTAATTTCCAGAGTTCTAGAAAAGTCAATTTTGATATTTTTACTGGCATTTTCATTGCTTTTACGAGACAGCAGATTTGGAGAGGTTTTTATTGTGCAATTCCTACTGTGTGCCTCTGATGTCCCCCTGATGGACTTTAAATACAGAGCTAAATGCTTTGCTTTAATAATACCTTTTGTTAAATGCTGCTCCCATGATTCTAAGTGTTTCACAAAGACAGTGATAGAGTTTGCTGTATTTCTTTTTTTTTTTTTTCTTTTTTTGGTTTTTCGAGACAGGGTTTCTCTGTGTAGCTTTGCGCCTTTCCTGGAACTCACTTAGTAGCCCAGGCTGGCCTTGAACTCACAGAGATCCGCCTGCCTCTGCCTCCCGAGTGCTGGGATTAAAGGCGTGCGCCACCACCGCCTGGCTTGCTGTATTTCTTATTATATCCTTCTACTTATTACAAGGACCTTCTGCATAGCAAGCACTTCATGTGTATTTGATGAATCGAAGAGTGAATAAATGAGTGAGTAAGGTTTTGTGACAGATAAAGAGTTAAACCCAATGAAAACTTAAAATCAAATGGTTACCTTACTCAGGTGGGGTCTTATAGCTATATATATTTTTACTCTAAAGTGGAATACATTAATGGATGCAAGGTCAATTTTTAGAATTTGGAGGGGGCAAAATCAACATTTTAAAATGAATGAACAATGTGTCTTAAACAGAAATTGGTCATATTCTCAATTTTATATAAATAGGAACTAAGTCTCTTATCTGTAGCAATTGTCCTAAGGTCACAGAACCAGTATGAAGAACAACCTTGTGTTAATCGGTATCTGACTTTGACATCAGTATCTATAATCATTTATCAGTGGGGGCAGAAATATAGATTAGTGGTCAGACATACAAGGTTTAGAATCAAAGTATTTCTGAGTTCGAATTCTAGTCTTATACATATGTGCTACTGCCCCTAGACAGCTATGTATCCTGGACCTCATTCTGTTCATTTGGATCAATGGAGGCATAGTAACTCCAGTCTTTAGAAGTCGGGGTGCAAAGTGAATGCAGTGATGTATGCAAAGTGTTTATGTATGGAAAATGTTAATAAATACCACATTCTAGTTGCATTGAAGTAAAAAAACATTTTAAAGTTTGTAACAGGCAGGAAATGGAAAAGGGATGTGGATTTGCTTTTGTTCCTCTGACAATTATATTATTTTAGAACAGTTCTTTTATTAAAGGGACAATGGCATAACATTCTTCTGGGGAAATAATTCTATTTTAAAAATTTACACTGAAAGTCTTGAAGTTCAACTTCTAATAGTGTATATCCCATAGGCTTTGATCATGTTGGGTAACATAGTCACCTCCCTGTGCCTCCGTGTGAGCACTGTGAGTTGGCTGGTATGTGTTGCATAGAATATATAACTTCTTCAAACTCTTGTGTCAATGATTGTCTGTAAGTTGTAAATAAAGGATGCTCTGTTTGGGAGGATTTGAAATGATGAGTAGTTGGAGATCATTTGGCACATTCATTGGAAAAGATGAAATGTTCATGAGGTGTGTTATTTACCAGCAGATTCCTGCCCAGCTAGTTATGTTCTCCAGAGTGGTGGCCTTTGCTACTTCTCCATTCCTGTCCCAGCCATGGCATCCACCTGACCTGAGACTCAAAGGTCTCTTCTCTGTCCCTTTCCACCTGCTCTTCTACTGGCTTATTTTATCTTGTCAGCCATGGGAATAAGTATGAACTGACTCATACAGAGATGCAGACAACTGTCATGACTTTTGGATGTGAAGGGATTAGAAGCTGCAGCCCACATCATACCATATCCATGTGGACTCATATAATTGAGGTAGAGAAAACAGATACAATTACTTTTGAACCTGCTGAAGTATGTGTGTGTACATGCATACATGTATGAATGTAGATTTGTGTGTGCATGTGCCTTTTAATGGCATGCATGTCTCATTACATTCATTTGTATCTGTTTGCATGCATTTAGGATTTGTGTAACTACATGCCTGTATGTATGAACCTGGGACATGCCTGAGGTAATGTGGCTCAATGTGTGGTGATTAAGCAACAGGCTCTGCTTGTAGACTGTCTTGCTTACACCAAACTTCACCATTGGCTACTGGAAGAAAGAAGTTAATCTCCACAGAGCTCAATTTGCACATCTGCATAATGGGAATAGATATGACTGAAGTATCCAGATGTAAGGATTAAATAGCATTATATATGAAACAGTATTGGAACAGTGCCTCCTACAGAGGAAAAGTCCAATAAATTCTACCTGGAAGCTACAGCACTCTATCACCCTTTGTTCCTTTTCTTTGTTTTGTTTTTCTTTTTCACTTAGTCACCAATATATTTTACTTACTATTTTCACCTTTCCATCACTAAATCCACAAATGTATGCCAATCAGCTTATCATCAGTTTTCTAGAATGCTGCTGCCCAATCCTCAGAATCCAGCAGATACTTAGTAGTTAATTATGGTCAGTTATACACATTTGGCTCTGTACATATCTGTCTTTGTGTCTGTCAGTGTGTGAGTGACTGTACCCAGCATGAGGGTGTCTGCCTGAGTACATTTAGGACTATGTGTCTATATGTTGTGGGAAGTGATTCAGTCAAGATTTCCAATATGGCAAATGTCAGAGAGGGAGACAGCTTTTGCAATGTTCTGACACTGGAGAACATATTCAATAAAATCACATCCTGAGGGTCTCACTGACACCAGTAGACCCAAAAAATATGGAGTAACTTGTAGGTCAGCGAATGCTTGCTCTCCTCAGGGAAGCCCCATTCCTGTATTGTGAATCTTATTTCTGCCCAATCTATTGATGTATTGCCAAGTCCACAGGAGTATGCCCTGAAGAAATGAGTTCACTGCTGTGGTCTCATGTTTCCATCTGCAAAGTGCCCTTCAGATATGGTGTGAGATTGATGGGCATTGGTTCCTAGGTTACATCAGGGAAATGGAGGTATTTATCCACTTCTCTTAAGCATAATTTTTAAGTGATTATTGTATTTCTTCCCCAACATTGAATATGATGATAGTGATGCTGATAATTGTGGTGGACATGGAGATATACTATGAAGACCTAAGCAGGACTCAATGCACAGGTATGGGGGGTGTGGCCAGCAGATAGCCTGTAGATTTTTGTTTAGTTGCAAATAGCCACTTGGTCAGAGATCACATCCTTCCCAGGACATCTTATGACAGAGTGAATGGGAAGAGATAAATCTGGCCATTTGGACCTGATGATGATCTTTCTGCTTATTGTAGTACTTGTGTCCAAATTGGACAAAAGTTTACTAGATGTGCCTCATTCTATGTGTCTCTGTTCATCTCTTTTCTTTCACAGGTGATGGCTGCCAAATGTTTTGCCTCCAATTCTTTCCTGATCTAAGGATTGAACATGAATAAATATACAGCCTCCCAAAACCCATCTCAGCATCTGCTCCTAGAGAAGCCAGTCTGCAATCATATGAAGTTATAGTGAACTCTATTATGTTTGCCTATGTAGAGATTGCTTCATTGTGCTACCACTTTGGCTCACAAAACAGCTTCCTTGGTTGTTCCTGTCACCAATCACATTTTATGGATGTGTGAGCATAGACTCAGAGACAACAATGACAAGCTCTAAGTCACAGCAAGTATCTCAAGGCTCTTTATTTAGAGCTGGATAAGAGGCTAGGAGTTGCAAGAACTCCTGCTTAGTCTGTTATTTGTTTAGAAATGGGGCCACTGTACCCTAGACTACACTCAGGTGTGAACAATAAGAAGAACTAGCTAATGTATGATGCCTTCAAGACTGACAGCAGTTCCTGTCAATTGGGATATGAACTCCATCACGTTGCTGGACAAGATACTTTGCTGAGTCAGACAAGTATGCTAATAACCAGAGAGTGAGAACTCTACTGATAAGATTAGAGAAAGGACGTGGCATCTGGTTAATTTTTGTGTAAGCTCCTTCAACATGTACACTGAGAGCCCACCTACTGAAGATTTGGTGAGGAGCTATGTGGATTCAACAGCTATGTACACACACTCCTGGAAGGCAAGATGACAGTCAAGAAAATTATAAGAAAACAAGGTTATTTTTTATTTAACATTTTATTTACTTACTTATGTTGTAACTGTGTTTTAATTGAAACAGAATTACCTCAATTTTGAATCCTGCCAGGGAAGCAGGTAGGCTGACTACAGATACTCACCTTTCCCTCTATTCCTCCAGATCCAATTCCCAAGTCTTACCCTTAGCTCTATAACAGAACACTTGCTGCAGCCTTCCCTGCCCCATGTCCTGTCTCCTGTGGATCCCACAGACCTCCTAACCTCCACCCCCACACCAAACTCATCTCTTTATCCCAGCGCTCAACTCCAGCAGACACTCCCTGCTAACCCACAGGCCAAGCTTGCCAGGGAAGTAATTATGCTGACTTCAGTTCCTCACCTCTCTTTCTGCTCCTTCAGAAACAATCCCCCAGTCTCATCCCAAGCCCTGTAGGAGAACACCTGCTATGGTCTCCTTTTCCTCTCTGACCCCATTCACAATAAATCACAAAGATCATCTCCAATGTTCCCTCCCATCAAATCATCCCAGCATCCCAGCCTCCAACACTAGCAGGTATTCCCTGTGAACACACCAGCTGAGCAGACTAGTGTAGCTAGAGTTTTCCTGCCTGGCCCACAGTCAGGATAAATCTCTTTCACCTGCCAGTCTCACAGCCGCTCAGACCCAACCAAGTAAACACAGAGACTTCTATTGCTTATAAACTGTATGGCCGTGGCAGGCTTCTTGCTAACTGTCCTTATATCTTAAATTAATCCATTTCTATAAATCTATGCCTTGCCACATGGCTCGTGGCTTACCGGCATCTTTACATGCTGCTTGTCCTGGCGGCAGCTGGCAGTGACTCCTTCTGCCTTCCTGTTCTTTTAATTCTCTCTGTTAGTCCCGCCTATACTTCCTGCCTAGCCACTGGCCAATCAGTGCTTTATTAGCAACACATTTGCTATACAGAACATCCCACAGCAGACTAGGGAAGCAGGTAAACTAACTGAAGACCTTCACTTCCTCTCCTCCGAATCCAATCCTCTAACCTCATTCCTAGGTCTGCAACAGAACACCTGCTGCAGCCTTCCTTTCCCCACGCCCACATCTCCCGTGGATCCCACAGACCTTCCCTCCTAACCTCCATCCCCAACTCTGACAGTTTTTGCTTGCTTTCGTAGATACTGAAGGTATTCTTGTGGCTTTGCCTTAAAAAAAAAAAAAAAAAAAAAACATTTCCCGATACTCTTCCTTCAGGACATGCCTGAGATTTGGCTTTATAGCTGTATAGCTGTCATCCTATGAGCAGTTAATCAAAAAATCTTCTAATTATAATTAGATTGAGTCTATGCTTTTTCCAGGGGTCACAAACTCCATATCTTCAACTCTACATCTAATAGAAAGCTAATATTCAAAATATATAAAGAACTCAAGAAACTAGGTATCAAAAAACCAAATAATCCAATTTAAAGATGGGGTACAGATCTTGGCAGAAAATTCTCAGTAGAGGAAATTCAAATGGCCGACAAACACTTAAAGAAATGTTCAACATCCTTAGCCATCAGGGAAATGCCAATCAAAATTACTTTGAGAGTCTATCTTACACCTGTCAGAATGGCTAAGATCAATAATAGGAGTGACAGCTCATGCTGTCAAGGATGTGGAATAAGGGGTACACTCATCCATTGTTGATAGAAGTGCAAGCTTGTACAGTCACTATGGAAATAAGTGCAATGATTCCTCAGAAAAATGGGACCCAATCTACCTCAAGACCTAGATAGACCACTCCTGGACATATACCCAAAGGATGCTTCATTCCACCAAAAGGGCACTTGCTCAAATTTGTTCATTGTGACTTTATTCATAATAGCCAGAAACTGGAAACAACCTGGATGTTCCTCAACTAAAGAATGGATGAAGAAAATATGGTACATTTACACAATGGAGTATTGCTCAGCTGTTAAAAAATGACATCATCAAAGTTGAAGGAAGAGGGATGAAACTAGACAAAAATCAACCTGAGTGAGGTATCCCAGACTCAGAAAGACAAATATTGTATGTATTTGCTTATATGTGGATATTAGTCATTAAGTAAATAATAACCAAGGTACAATCCATAGACCCAGAGAGGTTAGGCATAGAGGAAGGGACAATATCGGGGTGGGGGGCACACATTGACCTCCCAGGAAGCCCAAATTGGAACACACATAAAACAGAATAGATTTTATGGGTGGACTGGGGGCAGGGGGAAGAGGAATGGGAGATGGCATTGAGGAAGGGTATGCTGGGAGAGAGCTAGAATTGAGAGGTATTTGAGGCTTGGCATGAAACCTAGTACAGTAGAAACCTCTGGAAACATATGAAGGTGATCCTAATGAAGTCTCCAAATAATGAGGAAACAGAGTCCCAAATGTCCTTTTCTTTTCACCAAATGAAGCATCCAGTACCAGAACTGGGGGTTACATTTAATTGAGTTGTTGGCCAAAAGGGTCCCATGGAAATCCAAAAACAAAACAAAGCAAAACAAAACAAAAACCCAGGCTGCTGACAAGACAATAGGTTCCTCTCCACAAATTGACAGCAAGGTTAGTTTGCTAAAGAAAATACCCACAAAACCCATTGAACATGGAGAGGTCAAACTGGTACTTCCATAGAACCTCTACGCCTGCATTCTAGTCTCTGGTGAGCAAAGGTACTCTGTAGACTACCGAAAGAGAAACATAGACACCAATCCAGCCACAAACTCTTTGATCTACAATGCTGTCCTGACTGCAAAATATGCTAGGGCTATAGTGGTACAAAGCTTGTGTGGAGCCAGGACCTGTCCTTGGTGCATGGGCTGGCTTTTTGGAACCTAGGGCCTATGTTGGGACACTTTGCTCAGCCTTGGTGTAGGGAGGAGGGGACTGAACCTGCTCGGCTGAGTCTACCAGGCTGGGCTGACTCCCCAGGGGAGACTTTGCCTTGGAGGAGGTGGGAATGGGGGATGGATTGGGGGGGGGGGAGTGCTGGGGGGTGGGAGGAGGGAGGATGGGGGAATCCATGGCTGATATGTGAAATTAAGTTAATTATAAAATAAAAATATTAAAAAAAAAGTGTACCTAACCAACAGTTGATGTGACTTAAGGTCCACTCCATGAGATGGAACCCATATTGGACACTGCTTGGGTGACCAAGAATCAGAGAATAGATAGCCCAGAGACTTAGAGTAAAACCAAATACTACTGTACTTTAAAATAAAATAGTAGTGATAAAATGACTCCTAATGATATTCTGCTCTCAGATCAGTACCTTATTCATCCATCACCAGAGACACTTCCTCCGGTAGCAAATGGGAACAAATACAGAGATCCACAGCCAGACATCTTACACACACACGGGGGGGGGGGGGGGGGGGGGGGGGGGGGGGGGG
>CABHPP010119087.1:0-33873 GCA_902168425.1 Peromyscus attwateri | reverse complement strand
AGAACATAACACAGGGGCACGCGCAGCTTCACCGCGGTGCGTGGGCTGGGGGGGGGGGGGGGGGGGGGGGGGGGGGTTGGGGGGGAGACCTCGGGGACACATCTCTAAATGGTCTATCTTCATCAATTCCCTCCCCCTCCGAGGTCAGGGAATCATGTGGAAGAGGAGGCAGAAAGAGTATAAGAGACAGAGGGGTTGGAGGACATCAGAACAAGTCCTCTAAATCAACTGAGGAAGGTTCATATGAACTCACAGAAACTGAAGCAGCAAGGACAGAGCCACAGGGGTCTGTACCAGGTCCTCTGCATCCATATTAAGCCTTCAGTATATTATTTATAAGGGATCCTGAGTGAGTGAGCTAGTGGATCACTGGCTCTTGTGCCTTTTCTTGGGCTCTCCGCCTTCTGTTGGTTTGTCTTGTCCAACTTCAGTGCGCTAGTTTTTGTTTTATTTTACTATATTTTATTTTTCTATGTTTTGTTGTTCTTAGAAGTCTGTTCTTTTCTAATGAGACAGAAATGGAGTGGACCCAGAAGGGAGGGGAGGTGGTGAGTAACTGGGAGGAGTGGAGGGAGGTAAACTATAATAAGGATATATTGTATGATGAAAGAAACTATTTTCAATAAAAGGGAAAATTAACCTACAGTATAAATATTTTATATGTTAAATAGCCTTAATATATATTATAAAATTCTACCTAAAATTGTGCTATCTCATAACAGTTTTATTTTGTCAGTTGGCCATTATGACTGCAAGTTTGCTTTTTTATGAGCATCTTAGCATAATGGTTAAACAATGAGACATGAATCTGCTATCTATCTAGAAGGTGCATGAACTCAGGGAAAATATTATATTGCTCTGAGGCTCAATAAAGTGAGATAATGTTATATATTATATAAGGTTATTGTGTGGTTTAGAAAAGATAACATATGCAAGGAACCTGACACAGGGTAATAATGATCTTGGTGCTTACAGTGGCATCTAATGAGACTGCATGATCTCCATCAGATAATTTTGCATAAAACAGCATTTTTCACACTCAAAACAAGATGAGAGGGCAGGGATGTAGCTCAGCCAGTGAGAGGGTGATTAGCACGCATGGTAGTCCTGGGTTCTAGCCCAAGAACAACGAAACAACAGCAGTAGCAGATGGGTGAGATCCACTGACTCATTTAAAGTTCATAGAACTAGCAAAAGGCAAAACCCTGATTCAAAATCCGTAGTGTTGGCTATGGCAATATAGAGGTTCACAAGTGCTGTGACTAGTCAGCTGGGAGATTAAGTCTACAGTAATAATCACTCAAACCAAATAGACATTACAAAGTTCCCCCAAGCAAATAAGTTAATCTGATGCAGGATTTAAGAGGCAGTTTCTGCCTCCCTAAATTTTTTAGTCAGTAGACTATAAACAAGTACAAAATGTACCTTTGACTGAGTAAAATAGTTATCCTCCCAGATGGCTGCAGCAGGAGTGAGTGTTGGTCAGTCAGATCTCAAAGCATATATTGGCTCCAGTCAAGTTTTGGGAGAAAAGTTGGGCTTTTTCCCTTTAACCCATACCTTCTGTTTTCATGGAGACACTATGGATGAAATGGACCACTTCAGCATCTGAGATGGGGAAAGGGTGCTGTGCTATGAAGGAGGAACCATTGCAAACAAGCTCCAGATTACACCATGAAGGTATGACAAGTTGTTGTGGGCAGCTGCTTTGTTACAAGAAGAGACATCAAGGCCATCACTCTTGCTGATCCCTGCACCTGGCATCCCAGCCTCCCCTACTGCAACTCAGCAGATGAACTATGATTGGGCATCATTTGAAAAGTCTGTATAATAGTACAGAAAGAAGGAGAGGGAATCCAAGTGCATGGATAAGATCACCAAAACATTCTAGAATGCAGAGATAAATGCCAGAGAAGGCTTGCAGTGCCATGTCAATGGAAAGAGAGTGACATCTACATAAATGTGTGTGAAACTGACCTGTGGTTTCCCAATGAGGTGAGCATGCACTGTGGCTTCCAAGTCCCTGGTTCCAGCTTGTCTCATTCCCTCACTTCCTCTTGCCCCTGTATACATGGTGACTGTCCACATACACCTTCCGGCCTCAGGACTGTTGTACTTGCTGCCCCTCCTTTATCTGTGCTTCTGTTACAAGGACACCTCCTTAGAGAAGCCACCAATGGTCATCTTCTTTGTCACCTACTCTGCCCTTCATTCTTCTTCATCCTCTCTTATTCAGTAACCCTACTAATAGATGTTTTCTGACAGTATTGTGTATTTCTGTTGTTGAAATAAAATGTTCTGACAGAAAGAAATTGTAGGAGACAGGGTTCTCCTTGCCATACAGTTCCTGGAGGCTGCAGTCTAACACAGGAGTAAAGCCTGCAGCAGGAAGTGGGGCCCAGCTACGCAGCCCGAAAGCCCACCCCTAATGTCCCACTTCCCCACTGAGGCTCCACCTCCATCTTCACCTCCTAAAAGGACCACAGCTTTTGAAAACAGGTAGAAACCAAGTGTTCAGATATCCTACTATGGGGAACATTTCACATTCAAACCACTGCAAGAGACATTTTTTATTATCTAATATCTTAAACTTTACCTAATACACTTCACAGGTATTTTATGAATCAAATAAATGAGCAAATGAGTGAATAAATGCAAGAATGAATTTTATATGCATAGAGACATGTCCAGAAATAAGTCCTGGGAGAATATGTTAACGTTATTTAGCTGAGCTACTTTGGAGTTTGGAAAGGCTTTACTTTTCCTGATCATACTTAACACTACCCAATTGTTTTAGAAAATACCTTTTAGTCTCAAAAGAGAGTGTTGCCATGAAGTCATGTTTCATCCCTGTAGGAGCAGACAGAATTTATGAGTTAAGCTTTTGTAAAGGTGTATCAAGGCCTGGACACCTCTTCTTAGTGAAAATTAAAATGTGCTTCACTGTAACAAGAAAATGCAATTATGAGTTTTCTAAAAGTTCCTGTTTTTAAAGTGCCTTTTAATTTAATAATTGTTCTATTTTAAAGAATTCTTTGTAAAAAGTCCCTCTTGAGTTGAATGTTTTGGCAGTGTACACGGAATATTTTTCTTTTAAATTGGTGTATATAGAGTAGTAGGCTGGATAAGCATATACTATATTTTAAAAACACTCCCCTTGTTCCCCCTCACTTTCCCATGTTCCTTTATCCACTTTGTTCTTAGATAGCTTCACTTCTACTTTCATGTTGTGTAAATATATATGAGTTCATATATCTATATAAAATTTAGAATCCACAAATGAAAGAATGTATTTGTCATTCAAAGCTTCTTAATTTGGTTAATACCATAATATCCAGTTGTGTCTCTCTTCCTGCTATTGGCATGATCCAATTCTTCTTTTTGGTAGAATGAAGTTTCATTGAGTGCATACACCCTACAGTCTTTACCTTTCTTTGCTGATGGACACCTAGGTTGATTCCATAACTTAGCTATAGTGAGTAGTTTTATGATAGACACCCATGTACAAATAACATGTAAATATCCAAGAGTGATATAGCCAGGTCACATGGTAGATCTATTGGGAGGTATAAATTAGTCCATCTTCTATGGAAATCATTATTGGGTTTCCAACTTACTCTTTGTAGCCAGTGAACAGAGATGAGGTAAAACATGAAAACTGGAAAAGTAAATGTCATCATGACAAATGCTATCCTCTCTGTCCCATGAGGCATAACAATCCTCCCTGAGGCCTGCAAGTGTCTGCTGTGTGGGGAGATACTTGCTCTGGTGTAGCTGGAGTTTTCCCCAATCCGACCTGGGCCCACAGCCACTCAGACCCAAATAAACATACAGATGCTTATATTATTTAAACTGTTTGGCCTAATGGCTAGGCTTATTGCTATCCAGTTCTTATATCTTAAATTAACCCATTTCCATCAATCTATAAGTTGCCACATGACTTGTGGCTTACCAGTACTTTCACATTATGCTTCCTCTGTCTCTGGCTGGCAACTCCTGACTCAGCCTTCCTGTTCCCAGAATTCTCTTCTCTGCTTATCCCACCTATACTATACTTCCTGCCTGGCTACTGGCCAATCAGCATTTTATTTATCAATCAATCAGAGCAACACATTCACAGCACTTCCCCCTTTCTTTTTTTTCAAAAGGGAAGGTTTTAACTTTAACATAGTAAAATTATATATAACAAAACAATTATCAAGCAAGAATTACAGTTACAATATCTAGTCTATTTATAATATCTAGTCTATTTATATTTGGCAAAATTAAAGAAGATATTCTATCTATCCTATATTTGTGATTCTAAGGTTTCATATCTAATTTATCTTTTATCATGACTAAAGAAATTATAACTATCTAATCTTCAATTACATCAAAGACCTCAGAAGGATATAATATTACCCAAGAAACAGGAGAAGGATGCAAGCAACTTTTGGGAGTCTTGCAAGAGTAGACAGAGACAGCTGGCAGCCTGGACAGTCATTCAAATTTCCTCTGTAAAGTTGGGGCATCTGTCTTCAGCCCACAGGCTTAGAGTCTCTCAGTCACTTCTCTGTGTGTCCTGTAGAATGTCTGGCAGTTTCCTTTGTGAAGCAGGAACCTGAAGGACCATTTTGCCAAGCAAATGGTCACCTTCCTATGGGTCCTGCATGTCCAGTCAATCAAGTAGTCCAGGCAAGAACAGTTTCTTGCCCAAATGGCTATTTTTGCCAAGAAGAAAATAAATTCCATGTGGAGTGTCTTCGATGCCCATCCTCCTCTCTGAAGTAAATTGGTGCTGCCAGAAGCAGACATGTCTCACTGTCCGGAAAGTCTAACTTCTTAAAACATTTTAAGTGCCATATTCTGTAGGTCTTTGAAGTGTTTGAAGATTACCTATCTATCTGAAATATATCTATGTATACCTAGAAAACTTAACATGGCTATAAGTTTGACTATCATAGAAGACTAATTATTAATCTGTATTTTTAAATTATCCATTACAATCTAAATGAGCTACATAAACATAGTACCTCAAACGAGAGTAGAAATATATATATATATATATATATATACAGTATAAAAAATTAAGTTTAAACTTGTATCAATTAATTAAAATCTATACTAATGTAAAACATTTTAAACAAGTAGTTGCTCTTTAAAAGTAGGTTCATTAATCTGCCCTTTCATCCTATCATATCTATATTTACATTTCTATACCATACTCTGGTGTTGATCCCTATCTTGAGAGAGTTTGGCTAGGTGATGCTTGATGACTCTAACCAGTGTGAAGTTACACAAGAATAAACAAGGGGGGTAAATTTGGCCAATCTCTTCCATTTATGGAAAATCAGTGTTGTTAAGTAAAAAAAAAAAACCATTATCCGTTTTCAGTTTCTGAGGAACTTCCACACTGACTTCCATGGCAACTGGATCAATTTACATTCCTATAGCTGGTGGTACAGCTGGGTCTTCTACTGTGTGATCCAACTGCACTACTCACAAGACCCAGCTGTATCTTCCTGTACTTACACAAAGAATTCCAAGTCAACATATCACAGAGGCACATAAATTATTGCACATTGACAACAGGTATGAGCCAACCCAGGTGGCCAACAGAGGAATGAATACAGTATGGAGTTTTTTTTTTTTTCATCCATAAAGAAGAATGAAGTTGTGCCTGTTGCAGGAAAATGTATGCAAGTAGAATCCATTGTAGTAAAAGGAATACAGTCATTCTCAGAAAGACAAATATGTTTTCTTTCATTTGTAGCTCCTATATTTTATGTGTCTATATAAATGTATCTAGATTCTATATAGGCACAAAACGTCATGTATGTGTATAGGACATTAAGATAGAAGTGTGTTGTGTTAACAGTTTCCTCTGAGATTGAAACATTCCATGCTACAGGGAAGCTCTCTCTGTATCACACAGAAAGATAAACAACTCAAAATAGCTTCAGGAAGTCGCTGAAACTAACCAGATTCACTAGACCCCTCCCCTACAGTGTAAGTAATAAAAGCTGATAATTGCCCTCAGAGGAGCCAAGCTAAGCTGGATAGGACAGTCTCCAATCTGTTGAATTGCTTGAAGGCTCATTGCAATATACTCCAGGTTCCCAACACTATGAGCTGTGGGCTTTGGTGATACAGCTGTCTTTGGGTAATTTCTGCTCCTGTAAGTGTAAGTATTATAGCTCTGAATGGAAAGGCTTCACCAATGGAAGTGTTACAGCTCTAAAGAGAAAGGCTTCTCCAATAGAGGTACTGAGTCTCTGAGGGGAAAGACATCTGGCAGTCAGGAGCCAAGGAATACTATATAGTCACATCGCACAACAAACCACACACAAGAAATTTACTGGGAGAGACACAGGAGGGTAGCTGCATCTGCTTAGGTGAGACGAGCAGGGAACTGAACAGGAGAAGGCTTATATAGGGTTTCTTAGGGAAGGACTTTTCCAGGGTGGAGATTTATAGGGTGGGGATTGGTGGGGTTTCAAGCCAAGCCCAGGGATTGGTGGAGTTTTGTGCTCAGGGATTGGTGGGTTTGGTAGGTTTTCAAACACAGAAGTGGCTCAGACCATTTACCCTACATTACCCCTTTTGTTTATTATTAATAAAGAACCAAGGGTTGGGAAAGGGGTCGGCATTATCATTAGACGACTTCCTGATGATTGAGGGTGTCAAAGTCCATGGGGCAACTTGACCTTCACCATCTGGGTATAACCAGGGGTCACAGGTCTCTGGCTCCATAGTTAGGGACCAGCAATCCTGTAATAGCAAATGATTTAAAAGTCTGGTTAGAAATCTTTTGGATCTATTGTTCAAGCAATCTAGACACGTTTATAAGACAGGATGCAAGTAGTAGGAATAAGAAAAAAAGAAAGAGGGAATTAAGAAGGGCAGTATCTGATTCCATATTGGACTGTCTGTGAGCCCCTGGCCAGAGGCATCCAGCTGTTTCTTCCTCTTTTTCTTTTTCTTTTTTTTTTTTTTTTGAGATCCATCTGGAGTTGTCAGATCTTGTTTTTTTTACTATATCTCATTGGTTAACATAAAAGCAACATTCCTCCCTGTCAAAGAGGCAATGCCTATCCTTCTCTGCTGTTAATAAATCTAATCATTGCTTCTTTTGTTAACACTACAACAGACAGTGAGTCTATTTGACCTTGAAAGGTGAGCATGGTATGAGCTACCCCTTGGAAATCCTGGATAAACTGAGAGGAAAACTGATGGTAAATAGCAAGGGGAGTAGTCAGTCCTACCACTCTAGTGGTGATATCAGTGGTCATAACCAGGACTGTAAGAAAGGGTAAAACCTGAACTGTATGTCATGTCATGCTGCTATAAACTCTGTGATGGGAACCAGCAAGAGTTCTTCTCTGTGTACCACCCCTGATTTTGGGAAAAGGAACACCAGGGCATAAGTCCCAGACCACCAGTCGATAGGCAGTAATAAACTTGAGCGCCACAGAGAATTTAGGTGTTGTGAATGTTTGGCCATAAGGGTTGGGTGGCAGTGCTCAGGGTCAAGGTATTATTATGGTCTGAGGGATGCAGTGTGCCCATAAAGTATATCCCCAAGGAGTTAAAGCCATCTGTGATACCAAAGAGAGGGATGTGAGAGAGAAGGGTTGGTAGAAGTATCTGGCTCAGAGCAGTTATTGAGTATTGAGGTGAGAGAGTTTAATATTTCAATGAGTGGGGCCACAAATGGTAGTTGTGAGTTTGGCCCGAGAGAGACACACACAACCAGCACCCCCCAAAGTGACCAGGCAGTGTTATTCACTAGCTGATATGCAACTAGAGTGGTCCAATTTGTCCCATGGTATTTGCAGGACCAAAATGGGTAACCTCTTTAGTTTCTGGCCACTTTTTACAGTAATCTTCCTTTTGGTCATAGAAAAAAACAGGGCATAGAGGGTAAGCCATGGTGAAGGAGAGATGGATAAGGGAGTTATAGCAAACTGAACTGGCATTGACAGCTTGGTATAAAGCAATTTTTCAACCCTATTAGGACAGGTTGTTGGTTAGAGGTAGGGGTCTCTCTTTTTGAATTTTTTAGATTCATTTTACATACCAACCACATATCCCCCTCTCATCCCTCCTCCCATTCCCCCACTCCACTTTCTCCCCAACTCACACCTCGTCCCCTTTTCCAACAGGATAAGTTCTCCTATTCTGGCACATTCAGTTGAGGCAGGGGCAAGCCCCTCCCTGCTGTAGCAAGGGTGAGCAATGTGTCCGACCATAGGTAATGGGATCCAGAAAGCCAGCTCATGCACCAGGGATAGATCATGAACACACTGCCAGGGGCCCCTCAAACAGACCCAACTACACAACTGTCTCCTGTATGCAGAGGGCCTAGTCCAGTCAGTAGGGGTCTCTTGGATGATAAAGACCCATATGTAAGAGCTATGACAGATAGGTGTAGATAGAATGAAATAGAAGAAGAGAGAGCAAGTTCAGTATGAGATTTTTGAACCAGTTGTTTGTACAGTGGTAGAAGTTGTCACCATTTAAAATAGAGGATGCCAATCCCAGCACTCACATCTGGCAGAAGCTTCCTACCCACCAGAGGCCAGGTCAGCTCCCTAAACCAAGGTAACACTGCCCCTCCATCCTGCCTGCACCCACCCAGTATAACCTCAACTGCCCTTCCTCTCCTCATCACATATCCCAGCCCATACCTCTGGCAGAAGCCTTCTACCCCATCAGAGGCCAGGCTAGCTCCTTGAAAACCAGGTAAGTCATCTCCCTACCATGCCCCCACCTTGCCCCAGCTGCCCAGCATAGCCCCAACTGCCATTCCCCTTCTTGTCACCATATCCCAACATATACCTCTGGCAGAAGCCCTCTACTCCACACGAGGGCAGACCAGCATCCTGAACCACAGAAAACCAGCCAGCTCCCTGAAAGCCAGGCAAAAACCTCCTAACCCACCAGAAGCCAGGCTAGCCTTATTAACCACAGAGGATCCCTGGCCATATCAGATGACACCCACATTATAAGAACTCCAGCCCCCAACTTGGGTCAGCATCCCCCTACTGGACCAGAGGCCATCAAAGCCATGAGAATTCCAGCCCCCAATTTAGGTGAAGACTCTCTACTCAACCACAGGCCACTCCAGCCAGAGGACTAGAGAGGAAACATAAATCAAAGAAGAAAGCACTCATCCAACAAAGATAAACCCAGAAATCAGCACCTAGATCTATAATCACTCCAAATCCAGGTGTGTAAACATCAGTGTAAGAACACAATCAACAGTAGCCAGGTAAATGTCACCTCCAGAGCCCTGAATTTTCCAACACAGCTGAAGCACCAGAAAGCAATCTTAAACCTAACTTAATGATAGAGGTCCTTAAAGAATTAATAAATCCCTTAAAGAAACCAAAGAAAAGACAATAAAAAATTTGGAGGAAATCAGTAAATTCCTTAAAGAATGTCAAAAAAGCCAAGGAAAAGCAAACAGTTGAAGGAAACAAATAAAATTGTTTTATTTTAATTGGCATTGACAGCTTGATATAAAGAAAATCTAAACACCTGAAAATGGAAACAGAAGCAATAAAGAAAATATAAACTGAGGGAATTCTGAAAATGGAAAATCTAGGTTAGCAAACAGGAACCACAGACTCAAGCATCACCAACAGAATACAAGAGATGGAAGAAAGAGTCTCAGACATTGAAGATACAATAGAAGAAATAGATACATAACTCAAAGAAAATGTTAAATCTAAAAAATTCCTGACATAAAACATCCAGGAAATTGGGGACACTATGAAAAGACCAAACAAAGGAATAATAAGAATAGAAGGAGAATATTCCAAGCTCAAAGGCCCAGAAAATATTTTTAAGACAATCATAGAACAAAATTTTCCTAACCTAAAGAAGGTTAAGCCTATAAAGGTACAAGAACTTTTCAGAATACCAAATAGAGTGGATCAGAAAAGAAAGACCCTTTTTCCTATGATAACCAAAACACTAAACAACAGAACAAAGAAAGAATATTAAAACCTGCAAGAGAAAAAGGCAAAACAACATATAAAGGCAGAACTATCAGAATTACACCTGACTTCTCAATGAAGACTCTAAAAGCAAGAAGGATATAGACAGATATACTATAGACTCTAAGAGACCACAGATGTCAGCCCAGACTACTATACCCAGCAAAACTTTCAATGATCATAGATGGAGAAAACAAGACATTCCATGATAAAGTCAAATTTAAACAATATCTGTCCACAAATCCAGCCCTACAGAAGGGAGACTTCAATTCAAGGAGGTTAGCTACACCCACAAAAACACAGGCAACAAATACTCTTACACCAGCATAACCCTAAAAAGGAACACACACACACACACACACACACACACACACACACACACACACACTGCCACCAACAATAATTAAAAAAAAAAGAAATTAACAATAACTGGTATTGATCTTTCTCAATAGCAATGGACTGAATTCTCTAATAAAAGACACAGACTAACAGAATGGGTGTGAAAACAAGCTCCATCCTTCTGTTGAATACTAGAAACACACCTCAACATCAAAGATAGACATTACCTCAAAGTAAAAGGTTAGAAAAAGATCTTTCCAAGTGAATGGCTCCAAGAGGCAAACTGGTGTAGCAAGTCTAGTATCTAACAAAATAGACTTCAAGCAAAAATTAATCAAAAGAGATAGGGATAGACATTACACTCATAAAAGGAAAATCCATCAAGATAGTGATTCAATTCTCAATATCAATGCTCCAACTGCAAGGGCACCAACATTTGTAAAAGAAACACTACTAAAGCTTAAATCACACATAGACATCCACACATGGATAGTGAGAGACTTCAATATCCCACTCTCACCAATTAACATATCACCCGGACAAAAACTAAACAGAGAAATAATGGAATTAACAGACATTGTTGTGGTGGTATTGTGTTCCCCGAAATATTGTGTACCCTAATAAACTTATCTGGGGCCAGAGAACAGAAAAGCCACTAAATACTTAGGATAGGCAGTGGTAGCACATGCCTTTAATCCTAGCGTTCCAGAGGCAGAAATCCATCTGTTCAAGGATACAGCCAAGGATGGTGACTCACGCCTTTAATCCCAGAAAGCAAGCCTTTAATCCCAGGGAGTGATGGTAGAAGGCAGAAAGTTATATAAGGCGTGAGGACCAGAAATTAGAAGCATTTGGCTGGTTAAGCGTTCAGGCTTTCGAGCAGCAGTTCAGCTGAGAGCCATTCGGATATGAGGACACAGAGGCTTCCAGTCTGAGGAAACAAGATCAGCTGAGTAGTTGGCCAGGTGAGGTTAGCTGTGGCTTGTTCTGTCTCTCTGATCTTCCAGTATTCACCCTAGTAACTGGCCTCAGGTTTGATTTTATTAATAAGAACTGTTAAGATTCCTGCTACACATTGTGAACCAAATGGACCTAAAAGATATCTACAGAATATTTCACCCAAACACAAGAGAAAATCTTCTCAGCGCCTCACAGAACATTCTCCAAAGTTAACTACATAATCAATCATAAAGCAAGTCTCAACAGATATAAGGAAACTGAAATAACTCCTAGTATCCTATCAGACCACCAGGGATTAAAACTGGATTTCAACAATGACAGGAACAACAGAAAGCCTACAAGCTCATGGAAACTGAACAACTCTATATTGAATGACTACTGAGGCAAGGCAGAAATCAAGAAATTAAACACTTCCTAGAATTCCATGAAAATGAATGCACAACACACCCAAACTTATTGGAAATGATGAAAATTGTGCTAAGAGGAAAGTTCATAGCACTAAGTGACATAGCACTATGTAAAGAAATTGGAAAGATTTCATACTAGCAATTTAACAGTATAGCTAAAATCTCTAGAACAAAAAGAAGTAAATCACACCCAAGAGGAGTAGACAGCAGGAAATAATCAAACTGTGGGCTGAAATCAATAAAATAGAAACAAAAAGAACAATATAAAGAATCAATGAAACAAAGAGTTGGTTCTTTGAGAAAATCAACAAGATAGACAAACCCTTATCCAAAATAACTAAAAGGCAGAGAGAGAGAGAGAGATTTCAAATTATCAAAATCAGAGTCAAGAAGGTGGAGGTCTGAACAGACACCTAGGAAACCCAGAGAATCATTGAGCTATACTTTAAAACCCTGTACTCCACAAAATTGGAAAATCTAAAATAATTGGACAAATTTCTTGATAGATACCACTTGTCAAAGTTAGGTCATGATAAGATAAATAATTTAAACAGAACTATAATCCCTTAGGAAATAGGAGCAGTCATTAAAAGTCTCCCAGCCCCCCCCCAAAAAAAATCCCAGGGAAACACCATTTTAGCACAGTTTCTAGACTTTCAAAGAAGAGCTAATACCAATACTCCTCAAATTATTTCACAAAATAGAAACAGAAGAGATGTTGCCAAATTTATTTTATAAGACCACATTCATACCCAAACCACACAAAGATTCAACAAAGAAAGAGAATTATAGATCAATATCCCTCATAAATATTAATGCAAAAATATTCAATAAAATATTGGAAAACTGAATCCAAGAACACATCAAAAAGATAATCATGATCAAGTAGGCTACATCCCAGAGTTGCAAGGATGGCTCAACATAAGAAAAATCTGTCAATGTAATCCACCATAAAAACAAACTGAAAGAAAAAGAAGACATGATCATCTCATTAGATGCTAAAAATGCCTTTGACAAAACTAAAAGCCCTTCATGATAAAAGTCTTAGAGAGATCAGAGCTATAAGGGACATACCTAAATATAATAAAAAGCAATATACAGCAAGTCCATTTCCAACATCAAATTAAGCAGAGGGAAACTCAAAGCAATTCCACTGAAATCAGGAACAAGACAAGGTTGTCCACTCTCTCTATACCTATTCAATATAGTACTTGAAGTTCTATATAGACCAATAATACAACTAAAGGAGATCAAGGAGATACAAATTGGAAGGAAAGAAGTTAATGTATCACTATTTGTAGATAATATAATAGTATACATAAATGACCCTCAAAATTCTACCAGGGAACTCCTACACCTGATAAACACCTTCATTAAAGTGACTGGATACAAGATTAACTTAAATAAAATGTCAATATCCCTCACATATACAAATGACAACTTGACTTTGAAAGAAACAAGGGAAGCAAAACCCTTCATAATAGCAACAAATAATATAAAATGTCTTGGTGTAATTCTAACCAAGCAAGTAAAAAACCTGTATGATAAGAACTTCAAGTCTTTGAAGAAAAAAATGGAGACGATATCAGAAGATGGAAAGATCTCCTATGCTAATGGATTGATAAGATTAACATAGTAAAAATGGCCATCTTACCAAAAGCAACGTACGGATTCAATGCAATCCCCATCAAAATTCCTACACAATTCTTCACAGATCTTAAAAAGAATACTCAACTTCATATGGAAAAACAAAAAATCCAGGATAGCTAAAAACAATCCTGTACAATAAAAGAACTTCTGGAGGTATCACCTTCCCTGATTTCAAGCTCTTCTAGAGAGTTATAGTAATAAAAAAAAAACCATGTATGGTATTGGCAGAAAAACAGACAGATGGATCAAATGGAATCAAATCAAAGACCCAGACATAAATACACACACTTATGGACACCTGATTATTGACAAAGAAGCCAAAATTATGCCATGAAAAAAAAGAACATCTTCAACAAATGGTGCTGTCTAAATGGATGTCTGCATGTAGAAGAATGCAAATAGATCCATGTTTATCAACCTGCACAAAACTCAAGTCTAAGTGGATCAAAGACATCAAAATAAACCAGATCCACTGAACTTGATAGAAGAGAAAGTGGGAAATAGTTTGGAATGCATTTGAACAGGAGACAACTTCCTGAAAAAAAAAAAAAAAACACTGATAGTTCAGGCACTAAGATCAACAATAAATAAATGGGACCTCATGAAGCTGAAAAGCCTCTGTACCTTCCAAAGGACAAATGCAGCCTACAGAATGGGAAAAGATCACCAGCCCCACATCTGACAGAGGACTAACTTCAAAAATGTATAAAGAACTCTAGAAACTAGACATAAAAAAAAAACCCAATACAGATCTAAATAGAGAATTCTTAACAGTGAAATCTCAAATGGCCAAGAAACACTTAAAGAAATGTTCACCATCCCTGGCAATCAGGGAAATGCAAATCAAAATGACTCTGAGATTCCATCTTATACATATCAGAATAGCTAAGATAAAAAACAGAAGTGACAGCTCATGCTAGTGAGGATGTGGAACAAGGGGAACCTTCCTCCATTGCTGATGGGAGTGAAAACTTGTATAGCCACTCTGGAAATCAATATGGCAGTTTCTCAGAAAACTAAGAATTGATCTACTTTAAGAGCCAGCTATTCCACTCTTGAGCATATACGCAAAGGATGCTCCATCATACCACAAGGACATTTGCTCAACTATGTTCATACCAGCTTTATTCATAATTGCCAGAAACTGGAAACAACCTAAATGTTCCCCAACTGAAAAATGGATGAAGAAAATGAGGTACATTTACACAATGGAGTATTGCTTAGCTGTTAAAAACAATGACATCATGAAACTTGAAATCAAATGGATTGAACTAGAAAAAATAATCCTGAGTGAGGTAACCCAGACTCAGAAATACAAACATGGTATGCACTCACTTATAAGTGGATATTAGCTGTAAAGTAAAGGATAAAAGTGCTATAATCCATAGACATGGAGAAGCTAAGTAACAAAGAAGGCTCAATGGGGGATGATGGGATCTCCCTAGGAAGGAGAAATAGAATAGATTTCATGGGTGGACTGGGGGCAAGTGGGAATGTGAGTAGGAGAGATCAGGAGTGTGATGGAGGGGGAGAACACTGGAAGAGACAACTGGAAAGAGGGGCATTTTGGGGTGAGGTAGAAACCTAGTACAGTGGAAATTCCCAGGAATCTACAAGAGTAAACCTAGGTAAGAATCCTATCAATAGATGACATGTAGCCTGAACTGGATCTTCTGTGACCAAGCAAGACTTCCAGTGGACGGGTTGGGACACCAACCCAACCACATAACCTTTGACCTACAATTTGTCCTGCCTACAAAATGTGATGAGTTAAAAGTGGCAATGAAATTTTGGGAGTGACCAACCAATGACTGGTCCAGCCCAAGATCCATGCTATTAAAGGGAGTCCAACCCTGACATTGCCTAGAGCACCAGGACTCAGAGGCTGGATAACCCAGAGACCTAGGATAAAACAAAACATACTGGTTTAAAAAAATTCAATGATGCATTGGCTCAAGAGACCACTTCCTAAATACAACACCAGTAGCACAAACATAATAATTAATAAATAGGACCTCCCAAAACTGAGAAGCTTCTGTAAGGCAAAGGACACAGTAAATAAGACAAAATGACAGCCTACAGAATGGGAAAAGATCTTTACCAACCCCACATCTGACAGAGGCCTGATCTCCAAAATATATAAAGAACTCAAAAAACTAGACAGTAAAATACTAACAATCCAATTAAAAAATGGGCTACAGATCTAAACAGAGAATTCTCAACAGAAGAAGCTCAAATGGCCAAAAGACATTTAAGAAATTGATCAACATCCTTAGTCATCAAGGAAATGCAAATCAAAATGACACTGAGATACCATCTTACACCTGTCAGAATGGCAAGATTAAAAACACTGATGACAGCTTATGTTGGAGAGGGTGTAGAGCAAGGGGAATACTCCTCCACTGTTGGTGGGAGTGCAAACTTGTACAGCCACTATGGAAATCAATATGGCAACTTCTCAGAAAATTGGGAAACAATCTACCTCAGTCCCAATAATACCACTCTTGGGTATATACTCAAGGGGTGCTCAATCATACCACAAGGACACTTGCTCAACTATGTTAATAGCAGCATTATTCATAATAGCCAGAATCTGGAAACAACCTAGATGCCCCTCAACCAAAGAATGGATAAAGAAACTGTGGTACATATACACAATGGAATATTACTCAGCTGTAAAAAAAAAATGACATCATGAAATCTGCACACAAATTGATGGATCTAGAAAACATTATCCTGACAGAGATAACCCAGACTCAGAAAGACAAACATGGTATGTACTCAATCATAAGTGGATACTAGATGCAAAGCAAAGAATGACCAAACTACAACCCACAGTTCCAGAGAAGTTAGGGAACAAGGAGGACCATAAGAGGAACACATGGATTGCCTTGGAAAGGGGAAACGGATGAGACCTCCATGAGTAAACTTGGGATGGGGGGGGCAATAGAGGAGAGGGGATGGGGCATGAGAACATGAGGGAATGGGATGGTCAATCTGAAGGAGGGACAGAGTGTCAAGAATATCTTGACAGAGGGAGGCATTACGGGGTAAGAGAGAAACCTGGTGCTAGGGAATTTCCCAGGAATCCACAAGGATGACCTCAGATTAGACTACTAGCAATAGTGGAGAGGGTGCTTGAACTGGCCTACTCCAGTAATCAAATTGGTGAATAGCCTAACTGTCCTCATAGAGCCTTCATCCAGTAACTGATGGAAGCAAATGCAGAGATCCACAGCCAGGCACTAGGCTGAGCTCTAGGAGTCCAGTCAAAGAGAGAGAGAGGAAGGATTATATGAACAATGGGGGTCAACATCATGATGGGAAAATCTACAGAGACAACTGAACCAAGCTTGTAAGAACTCACAAACTTTAAACCAACAACTGTGGAACCTGTATGGGACCTGACTAGGCCCTCTGCTTATGGGAGACAGTTGTATAGCATGATCTGTTTGAGGGGCCCCTGACAGTGGGACCAGGATCTATCCCTGGTGCCTGAGCTGACTTTTTGGAGCCCATTACCTATGGTTGGACACCTTGCTCACCCTTGATGCACTGGGGAGGGGCTTGGCCCTGCCTTAACTGAATGTACCAGGCTTTGCTGACTCCCCATTGGGGGTATAACCCTTTTGGAGGAGGGGATGGAGAGTGGGTTGGGGAGGGGAGGCTGGGGGAAGTGGGAGGAGGGATGAGAGGGAGATCTGTGGTTAGTATGTAAGATGAATAAAAAATCCTTTAAAATAAATAAATAAATAAATTTTAAAGTAAAATTCAGAGTTTAAAATGAAAAAAAAAATAAAAATAAAATTCAGGATGATGGCAATTATTTGAAAAAAGTCAATGAAATGATTCGTAACAATATCCTGCTATACTCAGAGATCATTGCCTAGCCCAATTGTCATCATAGAGGCTTCATCCAGCATCTGATGAAAACAGATGCAGAGACCCACAGCCAATTATTAGGTGGAGCTTGAGGGGTCCTACAAAAGAGGGTGGGGAGGATTGTAGGAGCCAGAGAGGTCATGAACACCATAAGAAAACCTACATAATCAACTAACCTGGGCTCCTAGGGGCTCACAGAGACTGAATCGACAACCCAGGGGCATTCATGGGACTGACGTAGGCCCTCTACATACATATTACAGTTGTGTAGCTTGGTCTTCTTGTAGGACTCCAAAAGTGGGAGCAGGGGCTGTATCCAACTCTTTTGCCTTCCTTTGGGATTCTGTTCCTTATACTGGGTTGCCTTGTCCTTAATATGAGGGGCGGCCCCTAGTCTTACTGCAACTTAATGTACCATGTTTAGTTGATATACCTGGGAGGCCTGCCCTTTTCTGAAGGGAAATAGAGGAGGAGTGGATAGGGGGAACAGAAGGAAGATGGTGGGGAGGGACTGAGAGAAGAGAAGGGAGGGGAAACAGCAGCTGGGATGTAATAATAACAATAAATTATTTTTTAAAAATTGAGCATGTCAATTTTGGCCATTTAACTCTACTCAGGCCAAGCTGTTTGTAGTAATAGAGCAAAGCATTAATAAAATATGAATCCCTGAAGGAAGAGAGGAAGTGTCACAAAATAAATTCTGATGGAGGGAGTTTCTATAAGCTCCAAGTGGGAGCTAAGAGGCACAAGAGAAGCCTAGGAGGGCATAAGGGAGCTGTGAGACTTCCAGAAAGGAGCTGAGAGACAGGAGAGACAAGGTCGCAGAGGCCCAGAAGGGATTAAGGAAACTGAGGGACTTAGCAAGCAGTTCCTAGAGGAGAAGAGGCAAGGAAACAGGAAGGGTTCCAATAGAGGCAGAGGAGCAAGTGTCTTAGTAACTAGATAGCTGTCCATGTGGTGGGGCCCCAGAAGGCATAACAGACTCTAGGAGCCAATGAGAAGACACTTACCAAATAGGTGAGGAGAGATGGATGTTTAGAGCAGGTGGAGGGAAGAAGTGGCTGAAGAGGTGGACTCCAGAATTTGGAACCAAATATGGCAGAAGCCAGCACAAACCGAAGGTCCATGCATACCTTAAGAGAGTCAAATCAGCAATTTGAGTTGGTTTAAAATGTTGAGACATGGCATGGCTGAAAGGTAAGTGTGACATCCTCTACCAATGCTACCTGATGAGAGAGAACTCAGGAGTGGAATTGTGTTTGGAGACCCTTGTATGTTAAGAGATGGGACAGGTGGTGAAAAGAGAAAACAGTAGTGAGTGATCCAAAGATTAACCTTTTTTGTAATTTCACATAAGAAGTTTGACTGCACCTAGAGCATGTAGGCAAGGTGCCTATCCTTGGATAGTATGATCTATTTTTTTTTAAATAAGTATGCAATGGGCAAAGAGGAAGGTCCCAATTGATGACTCAGGATCCTTGGGCAAAGCAAGCTCAGATTCTTGGATCCCGAGTAAGTTCTCACTAGGAAATCATTGTGGGTCTCTATCCCTTATACTCTCTTCTCCATCATCCCCTCAGGGACCTCTCATTTTCCTGTTCTAGACCTCAAGAATGCCTTTTCCCCTTTCTCTTGATCCCAGTCACAAAATATCTTTGCCTTCACTTGGACTGATGCAGAGCATATTCCTCCTTCTCTATGACAGAGTGAGAAGGAGTGAGTCAAATCTGGAAGATGTAAGGCTGGGAACTGAAGAAGAGCCTGTTGGAGCTTATGAAAGGGCTTGGTAATGGGTACAAGGAGGGGTTCATGTGAGAGGCCAAGAGTCACCTCATATAAGGGACAGGAGGGGGGGGAGAGAGAGAGAGAGAGAGAGAGAGAGAGAGAGAGAGAGAGAGAGAATGAATACAAGAGCTTAAGAAGCCAGCCATCCCTAGGAAGGAAAGAATTTCTTCATCTTGGTGGTACAAACTGAAAGTGGCTGAATTAGATGTTTCTTATCTAGAGTAATGGCCTTGTGAGTTGAAGTAATAGCTAATCCCAGATAAGTTACCTGAGGAGTAGACAGTTGGATCTTAGAAAGTGAAACCCTATATTCCTGGCCAGACAAAACGTTTAATAAGGTAGAGGTGTCAGCCTGACTAATCGATGGGAATAAACTCTAAAGGAGAAATCATCTACATATTGTATAAGCTTGGATTTAGGAAGAGGCAAGAGGTTAGAGCCTGGCCAAATAGATGTGGGCTGTCCTACTCTGGTACTACCCAAGTGAGTTGGTAGAAAGGTGAGGGTCTGCATCAGTCCAAGTGAAGGCAAAGATATTTTGTGACTGGGATCAAGAGAAAGGGGGAAAGGCATTCTTGAGGTCTAGAACAGGAAAATGAGAGGTCCCTGAGGGGATGATGGAGAAGAGAGTATAAGGATTGGTTACTATAGCATGAAGGGGTAGAGACCCACAATGATTTCCTAGTGAGAACTTACTCAGGATTCAAGAATCTGAGCTTGCTTTGCCCAGCAGGGCTACATAAGGAGATGATTTGACCATGGGCGTGGTTACTAGGTATTTGGAAGGGTCTATACTAGGCTGTGTGGTGTGCTTTGATCTGGCAAGGGGGAGGTCTTTTGCCCTGCTCCTTGGCATTGTTAAAGCCCCTTTGAATAAATAGGAAAGGCCATTGAGTGTTGACCCAGGTTCACCTGAAACTCTCCTGTGTTTCTGTCTTTCTCTTCTTCGCTATTTTTTCTATCTAATATTTTCTTATCCCTCTCTCCTCCTCATAAGAACCCTTGAAAAGGTGAGAGCTGGTCTCCCACAGATGATGCCTGAACAGGGACTTGGGTACAGAGGAAATAAGTAAGAGAGAGAAGGGGGTACTGTGGAAGCAGCTGGACATGTCCAGTTATGAATTAAGGATTAGGTGGTGGTATTCTATTCTTTGGGAGTAAAATTGTAAATATAAAGCAAAGTTAGGCCGGGCGGTGGTGGCGCACACCTTTAATCCCAGCACTTGGGAGGCAGAGGCAGGCGGATCTCTGTGAGTTCGAGGCCAGCCTGGGCTACCAAGTGAGTTCCAGGAAAGGCGCAAAGCTACACAGAGAAACCCTGTCTTGAAAAACCAAAAAAAAAAAAAAAAAAAAAGTAAAGTTAGGCTGAAGCAAGTATCTTTCTCTGTTTCTGTCTATGTCCAGATTTCTCTGTTTCTCTCTTCTAAAGTTGTAAAAAAGTTTGGTGAAGTTTAGCTTGAAAAGTGTAGGCTTAGGTATATTAGGGTAGAATAAGATTTAGGTCTAGGAATATGGTGAAAGTTTAATAAGAAAGCCACTTAGGGTAAGAGGAGTTCCCCCCTCACCAGCACAGATGGGACCTTGGATGCAAAAAACAGCATTCAGGCCCATGCAGCTACTGCGGACTTGGTGGTCTGAGAGCAGCTGTCCCAGCCAGGTGTCAGTGGCTGAGACCCTTGTGGCATCATTGCAGAAGTAGAAGATTCTGAGAAAGCAGCATAAGCAGTGAGGGTCTGCAAGTTTTCTGCTGAGAAGAAGCCACAGTGAGGAGCCAAGCAGAGATGCTATGGGAGAAGCAGCAGCCAGATGGACAGCTGAGATGTGCCCCTGTGTGGAATGGCAGCAAGAAATGCTGAGGTGATGCAGAGTCATGCTCCAGGCTGAACAGCAGGGACACTGGAACCTAGGCCAGCCTGAGCTCCGAGCAGCAGAATGAGGCAGAGTCATGCAGCTACCCTGGGAGCAGCGTTTGGCCATGTAAGCATGGCAGCACTCAGAGGAGAGACCTCCAGCAAAGCAGGTAATGGAGCTGGGGATGCAGCAGCCTCAACTGGCCATGGCTGGGTTTCCTCCCAGACCCAGAAGGGCTGCTTGAGAACTGTAGCTCATAGCAGCAGGGCAGCATTTAGCCTTGAAGCACGAGGCATGAGAGAACCCACAGGGCCTCAGGATGCTGGAGTCTCTATGCAGACAGACCCAGAAATGGGAGGCACAGACAGACTGGGATGGTAAAAATGCTGCAGAGTTTGTTTGCTGGCTGTTCATGCAGGCTGTACAAAGAGGTCTTCCTCAGCCAGCTAGCAGCTTTTGCCCTGGAACAGTTTCTGCCTAGGGGAAAGCTAACTGAAAGTGCCTCTGTGGCTGAGAGTGAGGCTTCAGAGGCACCTGTTTGAATTGAGTTGAGTTGTCGCATTCAGGGAAGCTGCAATAAATTTGGATAATGGAACTCCTCATATATGGAACTGTTTGCCTAAGAATTATTATGACTTGGACTGTTATACAAAGACTTCAGGGCAGCTGATGAGCCAGGCCCTGATCTTGGGCTGTCAGTTGAACTTTGGGATTGGTATTAGAACTGACTTTTTGAACTTTTGCGAACTTCAGAAACGGAACAGTTTTTTATTTCACCTACAATTTTAACTATGGTGACTCACAATTCATGTACCCTCTGTTTTGTTAGAAGAAAATGTAAATAGTTCTGTTAAACATCACTTTTTGATGTTTGCTAAAGTTTGTAAAGTGTAAATAGTTCTATTGAGAGTTTGCTTTTGAATGTAAGTTTATAAGAATTGTAATTGTGTATAATAATATTCATGCTAGAATTATGTTAACTTGCTGATATTTATGAACCATGGTTTGGTGAAGCTAAGAGAGTCTTTAGGTTTGATGTGGTTGCATCAGGAGTTTACTGATTTATTTGATGCCGTTGCATTAAGAGTTTATTGATTATAAAAAGGGCTTGATACAGCTGAGGCTGCTATAGACATCTTAGACCCATTCAAAAACATTTCATTTTGGTGATCCTCTACTCCTTTATTGGGAGATGTGGCAGCCCCAGAGAGCAGGAGTATTGATGTGGTTGTTCCAGGTACTTGCAAGCTCTTAGTGGGGACCTGATTTAGAGCTGTATAGAGTTAAGCTCTGTACTTTCCCCTGCCTGTGGTAATATTGTCCCCCAATATATTGTACACCCTAATAAACTTATCTAGAGTCAGAGAACAGAACAGCCACTAGATAGACATAGAGGCCAGAAAATGGTGGCACATACACCTTTAAACCTAGCTTTCTGGAGGCAGAGATCCATCCAGATCTCTGTGAGTTCAAATCCACACTGAAACAACCAGGCATGGTGACACATATCTTTAATCCCAGCACTTGAGATCTCATGGTCTTGCTTGAGAAAGACACACGCCTTTAATCCCAGGAAGTGATGGCAGGACACAGACCAGGGACTAGAAGCTCTTTTAAGCTTTTAGCACCAATTCAGCTGAGATCCATTCAGGTGAGGACTCAGAGGCTTCCAGTTTGATAAAACAGGATTGGCTGAGAATTTACAAGGTGAGGTTGGATGTGGTTTGTTTCTCTGATCTTGCAGCGTCCACCCCAATATCTGGCTCTTGAGGGTTTTATTTTTTATTAAAAGACCTTTTAAGATTCATGTTACACCTGCCAGAGGCTGGTAGTCAGAGACTGGTAAGTTCTCCTTGCTAGCTGCCAACCTAAGACAGAGTACACTTGGCAGAAAGTGTATCTCCATGACAGGTAAGGCTGATTAGTGAAAAAGAAGATGACCTAAGACAGGCATAGTCTATCTAAGAGGTCTGGGGGTCCCTTTAAAATATTAAGAAGGGGGAGCTGTAGAGACCCATAGAGGCTTCCTAGTGAGAACTTACTCAGGACCTAAGAATCTGAGCTTGCTTTATCTAGCAGGGATGCATAAGGGGATGATTTGACCACAGTTGTGGTTACCAGGTATTTGGAAGAGTCTACACTTGGCTGTGTGGTGTGCTTTGATCTAGCAAGGGGGAGGTCTTTTGCCTGGCACTCTGGCATTGTTATAAAAAGCCCTTTTGAATAAATAGAAAAGTCCATTGGGTATTGACCCAGGTTCTCCCAAAGCTATCCTGTGTTGTGTTTCTGTCTTTCTCTTCTTCGCTATCTTTCTATCTAATATTTTCTTATCCCTCTCTCCTCCTCATGAGAACCCTTGAGAAGGTGGGAGCTGGCCTCCCACAGAAGAGAGACCACTGCTGAGCTGATAAATCAAATATCCTGAACCAAGTGGTACATTCTGTTTAGATTTTTTAAAACTTTGGGTATGGGAGTATTAAAGGGGGAAGATACGGGGCATAGAAGATTTTTTTTTCTTAAAATGTCTGAGATTAGAAGATTAAATCCCTGAGGCACTGGAAAGATACTGGGTATTGAACCTGGCTTATATATTTGGTGAGTTTTGTAGTTGAATTATGGGATGGGGTGCTGTTTGGCTATAGAGGGGTTTTGGGTGTTTCATACCTAGGGAATCCACTTGGGTGGCTAGTAAGGGAAAAGATGTATCAGATTATGTTGCTTGGAAGAAAAAGAGGAGGAGAAAGACTGGCATGCCTAGGATCAAGCTGATGGGGGGGGGAGAAGGAAATAGAGGCTCCCACTTTGGCTAGGAGGTCCCTTCCCAGCAAGGGAATGGGACAGGTTTGCACCACTAGGAAGGAGTGGGTAAAAGGAATACCTCTAAAAGTACAGCTAAGTGGTAGTATTTCCTGAGGCAGGTAAGGCTGAACCCTACCCCAACAATAGGGAACAAGAAGAAGAGGTGTATCCCCAAAAACTCCATCAGGACTGATCTAGGTGGCCCTAGTTTCCAGAAGCAAGGAGACTTATTGCTGTGATACTGTGATGACTACCCAAGGTTCCCTGTTGCAAATGGTAGTAGTTGGGCCAAAGGAACCTGTGCTCCCTCAGTTGTCCATGGCGAGACCAGGAGGTCAGCTGGAGGGTGATCCGGGTCTGATGTCCCCACACCACAAGGGACATAAGGACAGTCAGCAGCCCAATACCCTCTTGATAGCATCATGGGCATGGTCAGAATGGTTTGTGTGTGTTTGGACAGATCTGGGCCCAGTGACCCTTCTAGCTGCATTTGAAGCAGGGATCCAGAGTTCCTCAGGTTTTGGGAGGCAAAGGAGGCTGGGCAGTTGCTATGGCTAGCTGAAAAGCCTTAGTTAGGATCAGGTATTTTTGTTTTCTGGCTTTTTCATTTCTCCCAAGGTTTGCTTTGAAGGCCATGGCTAAGACTTCTGCCTGTGGAGTCAAGAGTCTTTTCTCTAGATGTGTAAGTTTGGCCCTAATATCAGGGAAACTCTGGGAGAAGAAGTAAGTCATAAGGTGTTTTTTCCCATCTAGAGTCTTGGGATCCAGACTGGTATATTGTAAGAGAGCCTTTGTGAGGTAGTGTAGGAATTGAGATGGGTTTTTGTGTTTGTCCTGGATGACCTCTTAGAATTTTTCATAATTTACGGCTTTAGGGCAGCCTTGTGGTGACCAGCTGTAAGGTAAGCTATAAATTGATCCCTAGCAAGGATGCCCCCTGGGGTATTGTAATTCCATTCAGGGTCCTGGTCAAGGACTGCCTCGCCTCAGCCCTGTCTTGGTAGGCGGCACTAGTTTGGTGGATTGCATGTGCATGTACCCTAGCCTGGTCCCAGACTCACCTGCAATTAGCAGGAAGAAGATTGTTGGTGAGAATCATACAAATGCCATGTAAAGTAGGGTTATAAACTTAAGTAATGTAGTTGAATTGTTTAATAAAGGTGGAAGAATTAGAAATCTCTTTTATATTTGTGAAAGTTCACTTAATGAGAAGGGACTCCTATCCTGACCAAGCCATCTATCCCAGAACCTCCTGCAAAAAGAGAACTGTGGCTGGTTTAGGTCAGGTAGGGGAAGCTAAAGGGGTCTCATGGCAGAACAGAGCAAGTAGCTGGAGAACTAGAGTCTGCGGGTGGGATGAAAGTAGGTGCCAGGAAGGGTTGATTTGGTAGCCTGGTTTGGAGGAAGAAAGAGAGACCAAAGAGTCCAGAGAAGGACAGAAGGGACTGTGGGTTGAGGCTGATAAAGGGGAAGCTCATTAGCATGATCAAAAATAGTGGATGAATCATCTGGTTTGGGCTTCAAAACTAAGAGGAGTTGGGCTTTTGTTTGGTGTTAGTTTGTTTGTTTGTTTTTGGTTGGCTAATACCAAGTAATTACTTTCAATCAAGATGGGTATGAAATCAAATAGCAAAATCCAGCCCTTTCAACCCTAGCAAAGATGGCTATCAGCCACTTGGCTGCCTCCATCCTGACGTGGGGGATAGCAACTTAGACAATGGCAAACCAAATGTTTCCTTTAAGATTACCTATGTATAGATGTTTATCAACCCCACTGTTAAGAGTTTTAACCCCTTTGTTACAGATTGTATGGACTTTTAATAATACCCAATACAGTTACAAATCTTGACACACAGAAAGTTCACATGGTGGTCTTACATATCTTGAGATAAGATTTATACTTTAACAAAAGTTTTAGAGAGTTAAGCCCAAAATAAAAGAATATGAAATGAGTATCTGTGGTGATATTTGTAATCTAAGGGATAAAGCTTGCCTGAAGATCAGAGGACACAGCCAGCCACAGAGTTAGCCACAGGGGTCAGGCAGTGGTGGCACACACCTTTAATCCTAGCACTTGGGAGGTAGAGGCAGAGATCTGTCTGGATTTCTGAGTTCAAGGCCACTTTGGGCTACACGAGACTAAACCAGTCTAAAAAAGAAACAGAGCCAGGCAGTGGTGGCACACACTTTTAATTCCAGCACTAGGAAGGTTGAAACAGGAAGTGATATGGCTGGGCAGAGAAAGAAATATAAGGTGGGAGAAGACAGGAATTTGCTCTCTTGCAGAGGCTCTGTCAGGGTTAGGAGTTGGTGAGGTAAGAGGTGGTGGCTGTGGCTTGCTCTGCTTCTCTGATCTTTCAGCTTTCACCCTGATATCTGACTCTTGTTTTTATTATAAGACCATTTAGGATTCGAGCAACAAGTAACAATAGTCCCTATTGGGAATAGGCTGTCCCTTTATTTTGTTTTGTTCTCCCTTCCCTGTCATATAGTCAGGTGGCTCATCTGGGACAGGGACAGAGATTTTAGAGGAAACATTTAAACAAGTATGCTTGGGTCTAGAGGAGGGGGAGCCATACCCCAACTCCAGAGCCAGCTTTGAATTGAAGTGGGACAGCATAAAACAACAGTTTAATGCCACTCAAACCTAAAAGACATCTGAATCCTTATAAAAATGGAATCCTGTAAGCTGATAACAAAGAAGGCTTAGGAAATTTTGAGTCCTGGCTATAGACACAGTAATCTGCAGAAGGGAACTGAGAGAAGTGCCAGCCAGTGAAGAGTATGTGCATGCTGCAGCTGGCCTATTCCTTTGCTTTCTCTCACTCCTGCTAGGTTCAGCTCCCAGCTCCCATTTTGTAACACAGATCCATCAAACATAACTTAAAAGACAGGACATTTACACAGTGTGGAGTGGATACCAGACAGAAAAAAAAGCAGAGTAAAGAGAAAGCTTGAAGTAGGGAATGGGAAATCTCTTTCCATTTTCCTGATCACTCCCAGTATTTGTAAAAGTCCTGAATAATATTAGAATCTAGGATGTCATTAATTAGCCATTTGGAGTGGTTATTTAAGGGATATTGAGGCCATATTTGATTATAAAAATCAAATAAATTTGGAGCCCTTCAGGTCTGGTTTCAGGTGAAGAGGCTGGAGGTTTTCTATAAGGCATCCCAAGGGGAATGAGAGGGTAGGGAAGACATATTTCCATGGGGTAGGGGTGGGATGGACAGATCACTGCAGCCTGTAGTTTAAGGGCATCCCCAGGACTCAGGAAGGACCTAATGAGGATCAAGCCATTCAGTGGGTCATCACTGCACTCAATGGGGTTCATGGCTAATAGCATTATTAGGGGACTTAGTGTCTAGTACCAGTACCAGGGCTTTCAATGAGGCCCAAAGGTTTACCTAGAGGCAATGGAAAGCTGAGTTCATGGATAAGGTCTCATCCATGAGAAACAGTCAGGGAACTGAGTTTCAAAAGCCACAGGGCCTAGAGTCACTATGAGATTATGAGAAGTTCCTAAGGAAAGATGGGAGAAGGCAGAAAAGGGGCCCAATAGCCTGGTTGGGAATGAGGAATCTGTAAGACTCAGCTCTAAGTGTGGGAGGGATGGGGTCAGGTGAAGAGGGCCAGCATAGCCTAAAGATCACAGCTTGGTGTACCTCTGCCTCCAAGAATACTAGAGAGGAGCTAGACCCTCAGTGGTCACTTCCTAGGACTCAGAGAAGCATTTACACTGACTGAATTGTGACTGGTGGATAGGGTGCCAAGCGATCAGTGACCTGGAAGGGGAGTCTGTTGTAGGTGGACTAGAAATGAGGGGTGGGGTCCCAGTGTGGCTCAGACTCCAAGGGGGGGCACAGGTATCAGGATGGCTTTTCTGTGGTATGGCACAAATGTAAATGTTACAGCGCTGAAGGAAAAAGCTTCCCCAACGAAAGTGTTGTAGCTCTGAGGGGAATACCACAAAGTCACATTGCGCAATAAACACAAGAGGTTTACTGGGAGAGACACAGGAAGGTGGCTGCCTCTGCTCAGGCAAGAAGCAGCATGGAATTGAGCAGGCTTTATACCAAGTTTCTTGGGGGAGGAGTTTTCCAGGGTGGAGATTTCACAGGTGGGGATTGCTGAGATTTCAAGCCAAGTCTAGGGGTTGGTGGGATTTTGAGCTCAGAGATTGATGGGTTTTGGTAGATTTTCAAACCCAGAAGTGGGCTTGGACCTTTTACCCTATAGTACGTTACCCCTCACCTATATGTCTATAAGTATTCACAATAAAACTCATTGGTTCACCAAGTTAGACTTTGGTAGGTATCTAGACTTCGATGGTACCCATACTTTGGCCTGTAGTGGACTCTCTCTTTGGGGTGAGTAGGCATGTGTGTTTCACCTCTCCCCAAGAAAAGTTTTGCCACACAACAAATTGAAACTCTAGGGAATAAAGGAGCTAACAAGAAAGGGAAATGGAGAGAAAAGTTGCAGGGTATGGGGCAGAAATGGTCAACATACAAAATATACTTGAATGAGCAATAAAAAAGTAATTGTAATAAGCCACTCACTCTGTAGATCTTAATTCAAATGCCACCTTTACCAGGAAGGCTTAAAATAAAATCCTAGGTTCCTTCATGCTTAGCTTGTTACAAGAGCCCTAGACTGTAGTGGTATTTGCTCCACCCATGACCTTGGGCTATAGGGCCGGAAGGAGGTGGTGCTTCCTGCCCTTGTATGTGACCTCTTAAAAAGGTAAGGGAGAAGGGTCATGAGCCCCTTCTCTCTCCTGCCTTCTTCCTGATCTGATCGAACCACCAGGGGGATTTGCTCCCAGTCAGAACAGAGGACAACTTCAGCTATTTACTCCGTTCTGTATTCATGAATGTATTTCCTCAATTAATATCTAAATAAATCCCTATTTTCCACAAAACAGACTCATGTGGATTGATCGTAATAAATGGCACCCACATGACAAAAAGACTCCACATTCCCTGTGGCTCCTGCCCACAGCCTCCATGCACTAGCCCAGGTTTGCTCGAAGGCTCATGTGCTTGCTGCAAGCCTGCCTCTCTAGCACCCCTGAGCCGCTTGGTCCCAACCACATAGATCAGAGGCCCACATGCCCCACTGGGGCTACTTACGTGATCAAACCCTTATGACCGCAGGAGGCTGCTGGTGAGTTTCTCCACCCTACAGAGCTCACACACAGCCCAAACCCCCAGGAACTGCTCAGGTGACCAACTGCATACAGCAACCGAGCTGGTGGCCAGGAAGCTCATGCCCGAGCCAGGCAGATCATGTGGCAGTGGTTCTTGTAACCCCTGCCAGAAGCATGTGCATTCTGCAGCTGATAGAGCATTGCATCAGAAGAGAAAGCTGCTCATGCTAGGCACCTTTCTACTTCTGTGCTTATAGCAGCCCGGATCAGTCAGAGACCCCTGCTGATTGGAGACTACCAGCAGACTGTTCCTTTTCTTTTAAAACTGTTCAGTGTAGCTGCTGCCAACTCCAACTTTTGAAACTCCCGCCTCTGCTGCCAGCATTTTGTGTGCAGCCGCCATAGCACACACAGCCAGCCCCACGGAGTGTCTGCAGGTGTCCCAGGCAGCGCTTCTAATTGTTTGGTGTATTGCTTCATTTGTTGTGATCCCAGCAGCTCTGCCCAGTAGTCACAGATAGGGGTTGCCTGGGTTAGTGTTTGATTCACAGAGCTCATTCAGAGAGCTGAGTCAGCTTGCACCAGACCTGCCTTGTACACTACATCTCCGACACCTGCAATATCTGTTGACCAAACATCGCTACTACACCCAAAAACCATCGCAAAAACTGGGACATCTGGAACACCTAGGGCTGTTAGAACCAGCTCTCAAGGATTTCATCTGAGGTAAAATCACTCGATAATTTTACACCTTAAACTGATTAATAAATAAACAAATTAATAAAATTTTTCTTTACAAATTTTGAATATTTCTCAAAAAATGGCAGACAATTTCACCACTCAGGAATTTAAAAACTTTTTTGTTTTTACTATGAATGGAAATTTACAGGATATATACAACCTTCCTGGGACATATACAATGTTCATCATACTAGCAATTAGCATAGTGATTAATCTCCTATTATTGAAAAAATGGCTTAATAATAATAGCAAAAATGAGACATTAATGAGATTGGCACAGGCTTTACAAAAAATGAGGACTTAAATAGAAGGATTCTTTCTAGGGAATCTGTTAATTTACCACAAGAACGTCAAGCTCTGCAGAGTGGTAATGAGGACTTAAAAAGACAATTTTTTCCTTTGGAATCTACTAATTTACCACAAGAACTTCAGTCTGTTAACAATAATTGGACAACCAGATTTAATTCTATTGATAAAAATATAAATAATTAATGGATAAAACAATAACTCTTCAGAGTAATCTTAATGCCATTCAGATAATTTCTAAGGAGGAAAGATCATCGCTAATTGACAGAATAAAGTCTTGGGAATCATATGTTTCTGATGAACATAAAAAATTGTATGACTCCATGAAATCTCCAGAATCCTTTACAACAGAGGAGGTTCAAACACTTCAACAGATGATAATTAATCTATTTCAAGATCTGGAAGAGTCTCTCAGTAAGGATAATAAAGAAATGAACAATCAGAAGGGCAAAGCCAAACAAGTAATAACATCACCAGGTGGATCTTATAAAATGGCTTATCCTGTCACCATCTGTGAGAAGACAGCAGATGTACACATCCTGAAGAATATATAGAATATATCTGGCAACCTATTCATATGAGGGATTTAAAACACATTAAGGAGGCTGTAGTTACTTACCTATGGCATACATTCAACATATGTAAAACAGATGTTAAATACGTGGTCTTCTAGAAATAGAATTATCCCAGATGATGAAATCAGTTAATCTCAGCTGTGTTAGAATATAGCCAGCAGTTACAATGGGAAAGCTGGTTGAGAGAAGAAGCTAAGGCCCTTGAGCAGTAAGGTAAAATTAGAGGGTTTGAGATCTCCCAAGATGAAATTATTGGTGAAGACTGTCACTGATATAAATGTACAAGCTACCTTTGATGAGCATACACTATCCCTATGCCATCCAGCAACTTTAAATGCTTGGAAAAAATCCCAGAACCAGAGAAACTAACTGAGCTATATACAGAGGTCTTCCAGGGTTCAAAAAAATCATTTGCTGATTTTTTTTTTTTTACAAAGACTGACCAAAGTTATAAACAATGCAGTTTCAGACCAAGAATTAAGACAAGTATTAACTCAATCTTTGGCTTTTGGTAATGCTAATATAGAATACAAAAGAATACTTAACACCTTTAAAGTTCAGGTCAACATCTTTGCAGAAATGGATTCAGCATACAAATGGTGTTGAGTCTCTCAACTATGGTAATGAGGCTTGGATAGAAGAGGCGATTTCCAATGGTGGAAGGAGGCCTCAAAGTATCAAATGTTTTAACTGTGGTACACCAGGTCATATAAGAAGAAATTGTACACAGAGTGCTCCTAGAAGCAATGCTTCTTTTAGAAATAACCCAAACAAGAGACCACAACATTCTGGATTATGCAGAAGATGTGGCAAAGGCCGACATTGGGCCAATGAATGCAGATCAACAAGAGACATACAAGGCAACCCTCTACCAGTAGGAGATGCCTTGGGGAGCCTCTTGCAGGCCCCCAAATTAAACATGGTCCAAACCTTACTGTAGAGGACATTCCTCCCCAGGACAATTAAATAACCCAGTGCCTAATGTAAAGAACGATATTGCACTGGATGATAGAACAGCATTGACAGATGGATCAAAAATTCCAAAAATCACAATAAAGTGAATATTTTGACAGACTTCTATAAATTAACAAAGACCAAAGCTTAGAGTGTGAATTACCAACATTGTCCTGGAAGGACTGGTAGACACAGTTATGGATGTGACTATAATTACACTAAAATCATGGCATCCGAATTGACTTCTTCAAGAGGTAGATTACAATTTCTAGGGATTGGAACCCTATCTCAGGTAAAACAAAGTTCAAAATGGGTTGAATTCATAGGGTCTTAAGGACAAAGAGGAAGGCTGAAGCCATATGTGGCAAATATAGCAGTAAATCCTTGGGACTGAGATCTGTTACAGCAATGGAATAGCCAGATTAAAATGCCTTCAATCTCAAAAGTGGAATATAGACCAATTTATGTTTGTGCAAGTAATAATATAAGACACTATAAAAAACAACCATCAATCATTCAGGTTGTACATAAACAGAGCACAACTGATGTTGAACTCTCAGAAGTACCAATGGCCCTACCTTTAAAATGGATAACTGATAAACCTGTCTTGGTTGTACAATGTCCTATGACACAAGAGAAACTGCAAGCTTTAGAACAGCTGGTTCAGGAGCAGCTAAGTATTCAACACATTGAAGAATCTACCAGCCCTTAGAATTCTGTATTTATTATTAAAAAGAAATCTTATAAATGGACAATACTGACAGATCTGAGAGCCATAAATAAAGTAATTCAGCCTATGGGTTCCCTACATAATGGGATACCCTTGCCCTCTCTGTTACCCAAAGAATGGCCTATTATAGTTATTGAATTAAATTATTCTTCACCATACCTCTACAAGAAAAAGATAGAGAAAAATTTCCTTTACATTACCTATTTATAATAATTCCCAGCCAGTCAAGAGATATCAATGAAAGGTCTTCCCACAGGTAATATTAAATAGCCCCACCATGTGCCAATATTTTGTGCAAAAACCATTGGAAATAATTCATGCAAAATTTTCACAATCTACAATCTACCATTATATGGATGATGTCTTAGTAGATCCAACGTGAGATACCTCAGAAAGCATGTTTGACAAAGTAAAGAAAGTTTTGCCTTGTGGGGGAATACAAATTGCTCCTGAAAAAATACAAAGAGGAAATTCTATTAATTACTTAGGATATAAGATAGATCTACAAAACAAATTAGACCCCAAAAAAGGTACAACTCAGGAGAGATCAACTGCAGACCCTTAATGATTTTCAAAAATTGTTAGGAAGCATTTCCAACTTACAGACTATCATTGGAATAACTAAAGATGGACTAGTAAATTTGGCTTATACCCTAAAAGGGGGCAAGGATTTAGATAGTCCAAGAGAATTATCAGCCAAAGCTGAGAAGGAATTGGCTCTAGTAGAAAAGAAAATCTGACAAGCAAATATGAATCATGTGAATCCAAAATTTAACTGCATTCTGGTCATACTCCCCTCCAGACACTTCCCCACAGGGATTTTGATGAAGAGGGAAAATATTATATTGGAATGGATATTTCTACCATGTAAACCACACAAGAAGGTAAAAACTTATGTAGAAAAGATCTCTGATTTGATTCTAAAATGAAAATTAAGACTTTGTCAGTTGATAGGAATGGACCCAGCAGAAATTGTAATACCTTTAACTAATGAGGAAATGTCTTCTTTATGGAAAGATAATGAATACTGGCAAACAGCCTAGAGTAACTTTTTGGGAGAGATTAACAGTTGTTATCCCAAAAGCAAGAGAATAGAATTTATAAAAAGAACTGAATGGGTCCTTCCTCACATTGTATGGCAAAAATCAATCTCTGGAGTCCTCACATTCTATACTGATACAAATAAATCAGGAAAGGCAGGATATAAATTAGGAGACTTAAGTAAAGTGACTCAAAGCCCCTACAATTCTGTACAAAAGGCAAAATTATATGCCATTCTTATGGTACTAATGGGCTTCACAGAACCTCTCAATATATTTACTGACTCTCAGTATGCAGAGAGAATTGTTTTACATATTGAAACTGATGAATTTATTCCTGATAACACAGAATTAACTTCACTATTTCTATAATTACAGGAAATCACCAGAAATAGGGAATATATATCCCATATGGGTCTGCCAGGCCTTCTAGTACAAATAATGCTGAAATTGATCAATAACTAATAGGTAATGTGATAGAAGTCTCACAATTTTGTAAGAAACACCATGTAAATACCTAAGGCTTGAAATAGGACTTTTCCTTGGCAACAAGCCAAGGAAATTGCAAAAATATGTTCTACTTGTTCCTTCTATAGTCAAACTCCATTACTTGCATGAATCAATCCTAAAGGTATACAAAGAAATAAAATTTGGCATATGGATGTGTTTAATTTTTCAGAATTTGGAAGATTAAAATATGTACACTATACCATTGACAC
>CABHPP010119086.1:32137-60411 GCA_902168425.1 Peromyscus attwateri | reverse complement strand
CTGGCAAAATGTCACGCTGTGAGTGTACAGGCTAGCTGTTAACTAATGACCCACAAGGAAAGCACAAAGTGACATCTGGGGACCCTGTACTTTTCTTCCTCTCTGAAACCCTGATTCTGATCTCTGCCCCCTATGTCCAGAGACACTAATGTACTGTGCTCAGACTCTACTTCTGTGTGCTGCAGTCAGAAAATTCTTCCCCAGGCAGTTGTGAACATGGGGCTCCTCTCATGTGGTTCCTCCTGTCACAGAATGTACTGGGAATGCATGTGTGCACAACCATGACCAGCTATAATTCAAATTTTAAAAAATCTGTAAATGTTATAATTGTATGTTTTAAGTATATACTGTGTGTTGAGTAGATTCTCACCCCCACCCTCAAAACCTTTTCTTGCCTCTTCCCCCTTGCCTCAGTCCCTCCAAACAGCTTCACTTCTACAGTCATGGAACATATGCTTCTGTGATCTATACAAAATTTAGGAACTACAAACGAGGGAAAACATTTCTGAGATTGGCTTAGCTCCCTTAATGATTATTTCCAGTTGTATCTATCTTCCTACAAATGACATGGCTGAAAAAAAAATCCCGTTATGTATAGACACCACATATTCTTTATCTATTATTCCTCTCTCATTGGACAACTAGGCTGATTCCATAACTTAGCTGTGTTGAACAATGTTGCATTACACACTGATGTGCAAGTATCTCTGTGACAGTTGACTTAAAGTCCTTTGGGTAAATACCCAGGTATGGATGGCATAGCTGAGGTATATCCAATATCTACTTTTAGTTTTTTCCAAGAAACCTCCATCCTGGCTTCTATAATGGCTATCCAAGTTTGCATTCCCACAAGTAATATATAAGAGTTCCTTTTTCTCCACATCCTTGCCAGCATTTCTTGTTATTCTTTTCTTAATGAGTGCCACTCTGAATAGGGGAAATGGAATCTCAACATAGTTTTGATTTGTATTTGCTAATGAGGTCCAACATCTTTTCATGTTTATTGGTCAAGGGGATGGGAAAGATGACTCAGCAGTTAAGAGAACTGGCTGCTCTTCAAGAAGATCCAGCATTCACATGGCAGCTCACAACCCATCTATAAGGTGATCTGACACCCTCTTCTGGACTCCTCAGGCACCAGGCAAGCAAGTGGTTCACAGACACACATGCAGTCAAAAGACTCATACACATGAAATACAAATAATTTTAAAACTCGAAGCCAGGGCTGGGATATAGCTCAGCAGTGGTAGAATGCTTGCCTAGCATGCATGAAGCCCTGGGTTCAATTCCTATCACCAAATAAAACTGGGCATGGTGGTACATGCCTGAAATTCTGGTACTTGAGAGGTAGAGACAGAAGAAAAACAAGTTCAAGGCCAGCCTTATGAGATCCTGCCTCAAAAAAAAAAAAGTTAAGCAAGGTATGGTGACTCATGCCAATAATCTTAACACGTGGGAGGCAAAAGCAGAGAAGGATCACCAGAAGCCAGCCTGGTCTACAATAATATATTCCAGGCCAGACAGGGCTACTTAGTGAGACTCTGTCTCAAAATACCTTTATCAAGCCAAACCAAGCAACAGACTAAAGATATAACTCAGTTGTAGAATGCATCACAAGGCCATAGGTAAATTCCACCATAAACAACACATAGGTAGAATGTAAAAGGCTCAGTCTATGAAGTGATTAAGTCTTAGATTATACCAAATAAAATGCTACCATTAACTAAAAACCAAAAAACTATGAAATGGACACAGCCTGATCCTCTAGCCTCTACATTACAAATGCTAGTATTACACGTGTGGACCACCGTGCCTGTCTGAAGTGCACATGATTCCACAGCTAAGGTATTGGGTGAATGTAATGGAAAAGAATGTGGCGGGGACATGGTTCAGTTGGTAAAGTACTAACATCACATGTGAAACATCCTGGGTTCTATCCCTAGCACCACATAAACTAGTCATAGTGGTGATACATGCTTGTTTGCAATACCAGCACTTGGGAAGTATGAGCAGGAGTTTAAGGTCAGCCTAGGCTGTGTGCTATCTTTAAAACATGGTCTCACTTATGTAGCCCTGGCTAACCTGGAACGCACTGTGTAGACCAGACTGGCCTCAAACTTACAGAAATCTATCTGGGATTAAGTGTTGGGATTTAAAGATGCCTGGCTATGGCATCTTCAGGAAAAATAGTTACATAGGAGGAAACATTTCCTAATTCAGTTTAGGCTTTACACTCATTTCTTTTTTCTTTTTTTTCCCCTAACTGCCTGACTCCAAATTCACTTTATTCTAGTTCCATGAAAATGAATCCTGGCCCTTTGCCAGCTGGCACACTTGGAGTTCTTGTCGGTGAAGTATTAGTAAGGCACCACAGGACTCGGGTTTGCTTCCTGGTTCCACAGCATGCATGTCTCTAGCTTGAGGAGCCTGTCTGGGCTGTGCTCCTACAGGGCACATGTGGTCTGGACTCTGTAACAGCTTGCCCAGAAAACATCCTTAGGCAGTTTTGACAGTTACGTACATCTGCCAAGACACTTCCATCTGTAATTTTTCCAACAGCTAGAGGCAGACTTCTAGTAAGTTCTGCTAGTGTGGTACCAGTGCCTCCTTAAACATTTAACAAGTCCTAGCTATGCCTCTCCAAGTTTTGATTTCTCAGAAGTAGGTGGGGAGACTCTTCCTTGATCTTCTAGTATAGTCGTGCCACAGTTTTGGAGGACTACAGAGGTAGGAGGTCTCCCAAGGATACTCTAATCTCAACCCTAGCATTAGTAATTATAGTAATGTTATGCTTGTTATTCTATCTAGTCCTAATATATATGTATATATATATATATATATATATATATATATATATATATATTCCTTAGTTTCCTTTATTTCCATTACTCCTACCCATTAAGGAATTCTTCATACTAAATTTTCCTTGTACAAAATATCTGTGTTCTTGCTCCTCAAGCCTAGCCTGATAATGAATTGGTATCAAAAAGATCCTAGAGAAGCAACTCAAGAGAAACCCACAATAGCATATGGGAACTGTTAACTAAATGCCTTCAGACTGAGCACAGTGCTCTTTGCAAATGGGAAATGAGCTGCTAGCAATGTTTGGCAGGCAGGAACATCATAATCAAGCTACGTTCTGTGATTCATAAAGTACCAACTGACACAAATGTTTGAAGTCTCAAGTGACTGCTGTACTGTGGTAGCAGTAGAGATGACCCGCAAAACAGGGACTGGGTGAATTCTTGCCTTTTTATTTGTGCCTATAGAGAAAATTGCAAGCTCAGGTGCACTAAGTTTCAGCACAAGTTGCTCTGAGAATCAGAGGGCTTCCTAATAGCTTTACAAAAGTTGATTTCTTATGATCTTATGACAGATACTGCTGAATATCAGCTGTGAAGAATTCTGACTATGACAACTGAATCTTATGTCTCTCATGGGCTACTTGGACCCCTCCCAGCTAAAGCAGAAGCAGCTTGCCTTACAGTCTGTAGAAATAAGCTTCCCTCTGCTTAAAAATCACAACGTGTCTGGGATGATTCTTTGAAATATGCTATCTTCCTCCACATTCACCACAGCCATATTCAACTAGCACTAGGCTCACAGCCAGGGTCAAGTGTCAGCATGATCTGAGCAGGCACAGACACACAACCTAAGGGCTTGTGAATCAAGCTGGAAAGAATGTGTAGGCAAAATACGGTGGAGTGTCAGTGTGGAATAAACGCTATGCTATAACCAGAAGTAATAGACTAGATTCATATTTTCCCTCTGGGTAAATCTTTCAAGCATTGGTGACAAACAGTGCATAAGGAACAAGAGATATACACAATTCTATCAACTGAAGTAATTTAAAACATGCATGCAAAACATCAATATAGGACTAGGGATGTAATTTGGTAGAGTGCTTACCTAGCATGAACAAAGCCCTGAGTTCTATTCACTTTATAAACTGGGTGTGGTAGTATAATCCTAGCACACTAGGGGGGAAAGAATGGGGGAATCAGCAGTTCAAGGTCAGCCTGTGTTATGTGAGACCTTGTCTCAAAAATATCAATATGAGGGCTGAGTCAGGCATGGTGGCACACACCTTTAATCCCAGCAGGCAGAGGTGGATCCCTGTGACTTTGAGGCCAGCCTGGTCTACATAACCTGTCTCAAAAAAAAAAAAATAAACATTTAATAAGATCTTACACAAAAGGACATACATTGTATTAAAACAGTTCCTAATGGGGGCTTGTGAAGGGAGGAAAGCAAAACCAGAATGAGAACGCTATGTGAACTAATTGTATCACAGTGAAAAAAAAAAAATGGGAGGATGACTAACCCAGAAGAAAAACACTCAGCTTGTAAGAACTTTCAGTCCCTGACAAAAGGGAAATCTAACATAAGGTATTGGATCCCTTCTCCAAAGCCCAGTCCTGAAGATAATACAAGAGGGAAATTGATGGAAAATAATATTTAATAATTACGCCGAATGGTGGTGGCACATGCCTTTAATCCCAGCACTGGGAAGGCAGAGGCAGGCAGATCTGCGAGTTCTAGAACAGTCTGGACTATAGAGCATGTTCCAGGACAGCCAGGGATACACAGGGAAACTCTGTCTCCAAAAATCAAAAAGCAAAGCAAAACAAAAAATATGTAGCATTTACTAATAGCCAAGCACAGGAACTCAATCATTTCCACCTCCGGGATACATATTACCAACCCTCTTTACAGGTGAGAAGTCAACTACAGAGGTTAATTTCCCCCATGTTCCACAAGTGGTAATGCTGAAACTGGAATTTAAAATCACTAAGAAATGCCTAGAGATAGGCAACAGAGACTCCAGGACGGAGAGGAGTATCCTACTATGAATACCATCATGGATAAAGGAGACTAGGGAAGCAATTATACATACGTGTCCTGTCCCCAACTTAGTGTTGGGAAGACCATTCCCTACTCCATCACCACTGTAAGCCAGCAAACAGAACTGTCAAGTCACAGTAGTACCGAATCATGGAGCATGTTACATGGGTCACACTGAAGAGCCTAATCTTAGACCCTCAGGCATTGGGTATATCCTTCAAGGCAAGGATCTGCTGGAGCCTTTCTTAGGGAATCTAACAAACTCAAGAGAGAAAAAAATTCTCTCAGGCACAAACCCCAGATTTGTAAAACATATTAAGACATACTTTCAGAAATCATTTCTATGGTTCATTAAAATGTATTCCTTTTATGTGAAGCCTGGGGTACGTAAGTCCCACAATGCACATGTGCTAGTCAGAGAACTTACAGGAGTCCATGCTCTCTTACCCTGTGGATCCTGAGGACCAAACTCAGGGTGTCAGGCTTGCTGGCAAAGGCTTCTTTACCTGCTAAGCCATCTCTACAGTTTTTTTTTTTGAGATCAAGTCTCATGTAGCCCAGGCTGGCCTTAAACTTCCTGCATACATCACCATGCCTTAGTTTATACTGTGCTAGGGACTAAACCCAGGACTTTGTACGTGTTAGGCAGGCTGAGTATAGATTTTTTAATACAGATGTATATACACATGAGTGGGAAAGGAGGATGTGGTCTAAGAACTAGAAAGGGAGCTATGAGGGAAATAGATCTTAAGTGGGGGTTAATAGAAGGGGAATAACAAGAGGGCAGCAGCACGGATAGAAGAGAGAACCAACAAAAACAAAGTGTACGTAAAGATTCCACAATGAACCCCATTACTTCCTATGACAATTACAACGAATTCTAAGAAATGGGTATCAGGGGTTCTCCAACAAATTCTCAATGTCAAAAAGCCTTCAGAGCATACATGTTAACCCTCTACTCAGTTTTCCCTTCTTTGAGACAAGAGTTTTACTGTTGAGCCCTGGCTGGCCTTGAACTCAGATCTCCCTGCCTCTGACTCCAGAGTTCTGGGATTAAAGACTTGTGCCAACACACCTAGCCAAAATGCCATAGTCTAACAACACAAACACAAACCCCACTCATTTCAGGAGAGCAAAGAAGGGGCTGGAGGGGTGGCTCAATGGTTAAGAGCTTGTACTACTCTTGCAGAGGACCTGAGTTTGGATTTAACTCCAGTTCAGGGGGTGTAATGCCTGTGACCTCTGTGGGCACTATATGCAGGTACAAATTTAAACAGTAGGAAAAGAACTTTGAAGAAAATGTAAAAAAGAGGGTAGTCTTTTCAGCAAGACACTGGAACAAATGGTTATCTATATTTAAAAAAATAAATTTAAATTTCCAGTCTCACGCTACAAAAATTGATTCAGAAAGTATTATCCCCCTAACATAAAACCTAAAACCACAGGATGGAGGCCCAAGCCCCAGGGATCCTTCTAGCTCCTGAGCGTTGGGATTACAAATGGACCTCCATTCAAGGCTTTTTTACTTGGTTTCTGGGGATGGAGCTCCGGTCCCCATAGTCTGCCAATTAAGTTTTGTGAAGTCAGCATTCTGCCACCCTTAAATGTATACTTCACAGAAAGTTAAGAAACTAGAAACCTCCCCCACAGAAGCATAGCATTGTGGGTTGTTTTATTAACATCATTGGAGGACTCTGGTCCAAAAGTACTGAAACTCACTACCATAAATAATTTCTTACTGACCCATCCCCACCCTTGCCCCTATCAATCCAAGATATGCAAGAAATCCAGGTAGAAGCAACAGGGGAAATTCTTGGTAAATGAGCCTTACTTAAGTGTGATAGCTCTCTCTCATTTCATTTTTAGGTTAAGGATTAAACAAAATCATCTGAATGACCATGTTTATCTAAGGTTAACTCATCACAATAGACAGTGGTCAGACCACCTCAGGGACTCTGGATGGCCCCTTATGTTAAGTATCAGCAGGGCCCTAGAACTGAAAGTTTGAGGGAGAGAGTTAAGAAAGAAAAAAAACACTGGAAAGCCTAAAATTAATTTCTACTTTCAAAAGGGTTAAAAAAAGAGAAAGAACCCAACACCACAAAGATACATGTTCAAGTTTTATTGGGTCTCCATACAAAACATTCCAAAAAGTGATCCATAATACCTAAACTCTACATCCAACTACCAAAATAAACCACACTTCCTGTATTATTCAAACTCGTTTACACCCCGTATATAGCCAGAAGAATCAAGGACAATTTTTTTCTAATTGTGTATTTTAGGCCTGTTGGGTCCTTTACTATTTGTCAAAAAGTTTTCTTGGTAATTTTGACCTGCTTCTTACTTTGAATTTAGCATTTATTTTTACCCTAGTATTCCCTATGCTAAACTGTCTTTAAGAAATCTAAATAAATGCTTGAGAGTCAAAAGGTCTTGACAGAAGCACCTACTCAAGGAATTATTAGAATATAGAAGGCTTGAGTTAAGATAGCTATTCAAGTACAACTACTGAAATTTGGTCAGGACCCTTGTCATCTGATGAGAAATGTGACCAATGGGGTTTAAAAGTTTTGGATCATTTCCCCTAATCATAAACATTAAATGTAATAGTACTAAATGGCTTTGTAAGAAAAATCTCAGAAGTTGAGTTAAATCCTTTAGCCCTGCAACTCAACGTGTTTCCTTTGAGAATATTAACACTTACATTACTGTCTCTTAGCTTCCAAAGCAATAAACTAGAGTTGTATCATGATTTATTTCCAAGATTGAGACCTGAGGGTAAAGTATCTTTCTAAAACTATAGTGACCTGCTGACCTGTATTTGTTTCCACCATCTTTCTACTATCTTAACAATGTTTCAGGTTTTTTTTTTTTTTTGGTTTTTCGAGACAGGGTTTCTCAGTGTAGCTTTGCGCCTTTCCTGGAACTCACTTGGTAGCCCAGGCTGGCCTCAAACTCACAGAGATCCGCCTGCCTCTGCCTCCCGAGTGCTGGGATTAAAGGCGTGCGCCACCACCGCCCGGCTCAGTTTTTACTTTAATTTTGTAGCATTGCTCCCCCCTTCTAAGTTTTATAGGACAAGTAAATGTTTTTTCCTGATAAGGTAATTCCCCAAATGGTTTACTTGCTGAAAATCAGAGACATCAGTGGATAAAGTTATCACAAGAGCATCAGTTTTCTGGTTGAGTGTTCTTTTTCTGTGTGTGGTGCCAGGGATTGAACTCTAGGCTTCGCTTGTATTTAGGCAAGCACTCCACCATGGAGTTACAGTCCCAGCTAATTCAATTTTCTTATAGTAAGTGATCATCAGCTCTAAATTGCAGAGTTGCCCCATTATTTCACCCAAACTACTGAATCTATACAAAGAGCCACGAGAACTTCTTGGGTAGGTACCTCGACTTACCAATTTCTTTGTCTCCCTCTCCTCATTTGGTCAATTTTAAGGAATCACCACTTCCTAATTAATGTTTAACCAACACTGATGCCTCCCTCCCTTGAAGACAAAAAAAAAAAAAACAAAAAAACAACCCTCTATTGCCTGTACCAAACCAATTCTGATGAGCACTGGGTATGTAACTGCTGCAGCTTAGTGTCAGCATTCCTCTGCTTCCACAACTCTGTAAAAAAAGCATGTGATCAAGTTACAGAGAATTTTACACTGCAAAGCACTTCAATCCTCTCTCTTAAGTGCACACAACTTGGGTTTTCAGTTTAAGTATTAGCGATAAAGTGCCAGCTTCAAACTGCGGCCATATTCATTACAATTACTATAAGCATCAGCTTTGTAACAGTAAAATCAGATACCCTGCCATATTGTGCTCATGAAATTCGGAAGTTGCAGTGGCAGCTGTATCACTAACTAGTCAATTGAAAGTAAGCTAGCACTGACAGCATGCATGCAATTCATACACCGTTGCTCACATAGCAAACCGTTAACTAGATAGCTCTTTGCACAAGAACTCTTGCAGGCAAAGAGCTGTTAGTAACTATTTCAGAAACAGCTAGTAGTACCATCTTACTGGTACTCTATTTAATCAAAATATATCTATATACCTTCACTTAAAATGGATGTGCTAGGTTTTTTATGACAAAACAAATTCATTCTTATGTCCAGAGTTGAGCATTATCCCATGTTATAGACAAATTAAGGGTCAGAAAATACTTGCCAATACCATAGCCACACAATGACAAAGCTACAGTGTTTAAACCTTTGATGGACACTACTTTCAACTCTTACCTGAGCATTTGATTTGTTCATACTGCCAGCTTTCTCTACTGTGAATCAATCAGCACTCCATGATAGTATGACTGTTAGGTTCAACCTGCAAAAATTACATAAATGAAAACTAGTTATTTTTCTAAAGGAAGTTCTTTAATACTTGCCTATAACTGTCCTTTTTTTTTTCCAGAGAGAACAGGCAAGTTCAGACTTGCAGCTTAATGCATTATTTCATGTTCTACTACTTCTCTTAATTGGTGGAAGGTTCACTGGCTTGGGATGGACTGGAATGGCTTAAATGGTTAAGTCGCATGGCTTATGGATTCTCATTCTTTTCCAATGGTGCACTGCCACGTTAAATCCATAAGTTGAACTGACAAAACATTTGAAGGAATAAGTGCAGTCTAAGGATTTTTAGTTGGAGGTCTTCAAGTTTACTATATTCAAGAGCATCTTTTTCAACTTCATGGCTGGACCTGGGTCATGCTGCCTCAGGTTTTTGCTTTTTTAAAGACCACTTGCAATAGATTTTTTTTTCTCCATACAGTGTAGTTTCATAGAACTAAAAAACAAGTCAGGCATCCAACTAAATGTCAAGTTTGCAATGGCTTATAGGGGCCAGACGGGAGACCCCAATCCTAAGCCATTTTTCATATTGACTAAAAGACTAATTTGAAAAAAAAAGTCAAAACATGAAGCATGTTTAAAGGTCTTCATCAAAAATTTAAAAAAAAAATCACCCCCTCCCAATTTCCAGATTGCTATTGATAAACAACAGCTGCATTAGTGCCTTTAAGTGCCATACATGCTTTAAAAAAAATCCAAGTGTTGAATTTGGAGGACTTCTAATATGCTATTGAACATTTGTGGTTTTTTTCAAAAGGTTTTTTTTTTTTAATCTAGAAGGCATTTCCATTGCCATGAAGTACAGTATGGTTCACTGTACTATGAGGAAGGTAAGTGCTCAATTTCGACTTAGACGGAAAAACTAGTTTGCTTTGCTTACCATCTTTGCTGTTTCACAGGCATTTGGTGCTTTAAATCTGATGTGGAATGCTGATAGATTCACTTTTTAGAAGTCATAAGCCTTTAGGAAGTTGGAGATAACTTCATTGCTTATCTATTTTCTCCTTTGCAATCAAGCTGTTCCTTTAAAAGTGAGACACTACAGAGTTGCAAAAATTTGAAACAGTAAGAGCAAGCATCGTTTTGCAGCTTCATGGTTGGTTTTGGCCAAACTTTTTATTTAGTATTCTGTAGTTGTTTAACACACACTTAAATGGTCTTACTAAGGGAGGGGAAAAGGGAGGTCCTTGTAGATTCCCAAGGAAATGTCAGAAAAGCAAAATATGGCCTGCATCCATTTGCTTTTTGGGGGTTTCTGGGTAAATAGCACATTCCTAGGAATCTGATCTCAGGTTTTTTTTATACTGTGAGTATTGAGGTTTCACTTGGAAGACACCCTGAAATCATGAAATCCTAAGAGCAGTACACCCAACCAACCCTCTCTAATAGCACAGGCAGGGCGATTCATCGCTCAGTGGAGACCACAGGACATATAGATGGCCTAATGTTTGTGGAAGATCTTAGGATTGCTTTCCTCATTTACTGGGAAAAATCAGGAAGTGGCCTTCAGGGACACGTTTACTTGGAAAATTACAACACTAGTACAAGTCAAGGCTTACACATTTAACATTTGCTTGTTGAAAGCAACTCATAATATCAAATAAAATTAAACACGTCTTACTTTTTCCCTCACAAGAACATAAAAATTATTAAGGGGAACAGGAAATTTTAAAAAGGTAACACAATTTTTCCTTTTAGTAGTCCTTGGGAAGTTTATGACAGAAAGTTTCCATTTTTGTTTGTTTCTTTGAATGGGGATTTTTTTTGGTCCAAAAGTTTTGTTTGGTTCTAGTATCTGCTTCTGCCTCCCCCTCTATCAGATCGGCTTCCTCCACGGCCACCTCCTCTTGGTGCTCCGCGGCTTGAACTGCTGTAGGAATCACGTGGAGGAGGGTACCCCCTTTCCATAGAAGGGGGAAGCCCTCGTTCTTGTCTGCCAACGCGATCACGACCACTTGAGTAGAGATCACTTCGGCTGCTTGAGTAACTGTCTCGACTTCCACCATATCCGTCACGTGAGCTGCTGTAATCATCATAGCGACTGCTTCCACCATAAGATGGCGGGGGCCCTCGTGTAGGTGGAGCACTACGTGAGTTACCTGCAGGGTCAATGGTCAGGTAATATGGCAACACTATAAATTGTATATATACAACAGTTAAATCTGAATTTACAGAATTCTTGTATTATAAGTTTACTTTCTCAACTGGGAAGTTTTAAACTCTACCATTGCTGGCCATAAAAGGGAATTGCTCATCTGCTGAAATACGGAAATGGATTGATTTTAATGTTTGTTTGAAAAGACTGAAGACGTTGTGTATTTCAAGAGGACATTCCAGACAGCTTGTTATTTTATAGTAGATACTCAGCCACTTTCCAGTGATAAGTTGCAATTTTGAACTGTTGAGTTTCCTTCATATTGCAATGGTAAATATTTGATCTTGTTAATAAAATTTTTAAATTGTATTTTCACTGTTGGGGGAAAACACATAAGGCTGCCAATTTAAGCAAGCAAAATCCCCTCCAAAGCAAGCGAACAGCCTCAAAAGAAAAGACACAAAAAACGAAACAAGGAAAGAACCAAAAAGCCCTTCACAAAACTAGGAAAAGCCCAGCTGATAAAGTTACCCCTTGAAAGCAAGCAAAGGTCCCTTGAAAAGCAAGCACCACGCAGCCTATTAATCCAGCTCATGAACCTAAAACCTCAAGCTGGTGATATTTAAGATCCTTAACCGGTATCTTACCATAACTCTCATATGAATCTCTGTAGGAACCTCCACTTGGATGATCTGAATAGTCACGATCCCGACCATATCCATCTCTATCACTAAATAAAAAGCAATTTTTTAATTAAAATATATATTTTCCCCTAAATTACATGTTTATTTCATAATATAAATGTAATACACTCTAAAAATTCCCAAATCCTTTAAAAATAAAAGTCTCAAATCTCTTCATTTTTTTAAAGCTGTTCAATGTAAAATAAATTTTGTGAGGATGAGGAGACATGGGCATGCCATGATCCTGTAGAGGTCAAAAGACAACTTTGTGGAATCTCTTCTCTCCCTTTCACCTTTACATGGGTTTCAAGGATAGAACTTGGGTTGCCAAACTTATTTGGGAGGTGCTTTTAACAGCTGAGCCAAGCCCTGGAAACATGAAGTTTTACAGCAAATACTTACAAGGAAACCACAGAAGTAGCCACTTACCTATAGCCTCTTGATGGGTAGTCATCACGTGAACTGGAATGACCATAATCACGGTAAGTATAATCTCTTGGCGGTGGTGCATAATCTCGGGTATCTCGAGAACTTGGGTAGTCTCTGCTTGAATAGCTACAGGAAGAGAATTTGGTTTATGCTTCTGATGTGCTCTCTTTCAACATAATTCTTCATAAAAGAAACTGCACTTTTCTGTTACCTGTCTTTAGTGGAATATCCATCATCTCTTGGGGACAAATAAACATCTCTGCGAGAGGGAAGGGGCTCCCTTCGTGGTGGGCCTCCATAACTATCTCTTCCACGTGACACAGGGGCTTAAGGGAAAAAAATAACCATCAAATCTAGCCATCAAAAAGCTAAAGTGTGAACTTACACTCAGGCTAAAAAAAAAACAAACTGATTTAATCAAATATCATATGTAGCTAAAACAGAATGCTTCCTAGTCACATAATTTCAGTGCTCATTAATTATAAATATGAGATTAATTGGAATCCCTAAATCAGTCTTAAGCATAAACATTAAAAAGAACTTACTAATGTGTGTGTGTGTAGCATGAATCTTAGCAGGTCTTAATAAAATCAAACCTGAGGCCAGTTATTGGGGTGAATGCTGGAAAATCAGAGAAGCAGCACATGCCACAGCTACCTCACCTCACCAATTCCTCAGCTGATCCTGTTTTCTCAGACTGGAAGCTTCTGTGTCCTCATCCAAATGGATCTCAACTGAACTGCTGCTCCAAAGCCTGAAAGCTTAACCAGCCTAAAGCTTCTAGTTTCTGGACTTCACGCCTTATATACCTTTCTGCTTTCTGTCATCACTCCCTGGGATTAAAGGCTCGCTTTCTGGGATTAAAGGCGTGAGTCACCATGCTTGGCTATTTCCAGTGTAGCCTTGAACTCACAGAGATCCACGCCTCCAGAAGGCTAGGATTAAAGGTGTGAGTGCTACCATTTTCTAGCCTCTGTATCTAGTGTCTGTTCCATTCTCTGACCCCAGATAAGTTTATTAGGGTGCACAATATTTTGGGGAACATAATACCACCGTGTGTGTGTGTGTGTGTGTGTGTGTGTGTGTGTGTGTGTGTGTGTGTAATGGTGGGGGGTGTGCATGCTATGATGCACATGAAGGTCAGAGGACAACTCTGTAATCTCAGTTCTCTTTCCACTTTTGTTTGTGAATGGGGGATTGGATTCAAGTTCTTGTGCTTGAGAAGCAAATGCTTCACCCACTGAGCCATCTCATTGGCCAAGCATTTAAAAAGAATAAAAAGAAAACAAAGAGTCTCCCTAGGTAGGTCTTGAACTCATGTCAATCCTATTTTCCTCAGTGCTAGGACTGGACATGAACCAACCACCATGCCTAGCTTCAACATAGTGTTATAGTAGCAGCACAGATTGTAATGCATGCAACAGTTACCTCTTCCTGCCATTCCACTGCTGCTACGAACTGGTCCTGAAGGTGCTGATCTTTTAGGAGGAGGACCCCCACTTCGTGGTGGTGGTCCTCTTTTTACTGGAAGAGGTCCCCTCGAAGAACTCATGGTAAAATTCATGGAATAGCCACCATCATCTATGTTAGAAAAGAAAGAAGATACATCAACCCAATAATCAAGAAAAAAACCATTATAACAGTCAAGAAAAAGACTAAAAACTATTTGCCTCAAGGAAAACAACACAACGAATTAATTATGTGTGTCATGACCATTATCTTTTCTGCTTAGCTGAGGAGGCTAGGTTTGTTTTCCATTGAGCAAGAGTATGACAAGAGTTCAGGACCAGCCCGAATTAACAACAGAGACCTTGTTTCAGAAATCCACAAGTCTTGTAGACTGGGAAAACAATAGGCCTAGTCCTGAGCCATTTGGCCCATAGTTTTAACACTGTAATTTAATTTAGGCCTCCCATATTTTCTTCTCAAGTCATGAACACTACATTAATGGGGTGAGTAGTCTCCATGTCAAAGGCAGCAGTTCTCAACCTGTGGATTGTGATCCCAGGGGTGGAACAACGCTTTCACAGGGGTCGCATATCAGATATTCTGTATATCAGATATTTACATTACAATCCATAACAGCAGCAAAATTATAGTTATAAAGTAGCAATGAAAATAATTTTATGGTTGGGGGTCACCACAACATGAGGAACTGTATTAAAGGGTCGCAGTATTAGAAAGGTTGAGAACCACTGATTTAGCCTTTCAAAAAGAATGCATACACTGGTGTGGGTCTGCAGCTTTTAACTTAAACACCAAGTCTGAGTTCCAATCAAATTACCCATGTGTCCTCCACGTGAGGGTGGTCCTCTAGTTCCTCCACTTCCTCCTCTTCCCCCTCGAAGACCTCTGGGAGGACCTCTGCTTCTTGGAGGTGGAGGTAGTCCACGTCTACTAGTTTCAAATGATGGTTTGGTGGCTTGCTCCACCTTGATGGCTTTTCCATCTAAGGACTTTTAAAAAAAATAAATTTTATCAAGACTGAAAAGAAACATAGAAACTCTTGTTAGGCATATAACCTTTAACATTAGCTACAAAATTTGGTTGTGGAATCACTATAAAATTCAGAATAGAGACTTGGTGTGGTCTTTTATTATAGCACTCTGGGGGCATAAGCAGGAGGATCTATCTCTGAGTTTGTCAGCCTGATCTATAGTCAAGATCACATGGAGACCCCCTTCTTACTAAATAAAATAAAAAAATAAAATAAAATAAAATTCAGGATAGTACTACCAATGGCTGTAATCAAAAGTCTCTGGATAAACATACACAAAATAAAAATTCCAGAGCTGCTCTGGACCCAGACTTGGATAACACTTTAGTTATTTTTGTCACCAGAAAACCCCTTTATATTAAGCAGAAAATTATACCTTTCCATTCATATCTCTGGCAGCATCCTTTGCATCTGCTGGGCTTTCAAAAGTGACAAAAGCAAATCCTCTTGACTTGTTGGTTTCTCGGTCCTTCATCAAAAGCACTAAAACAGTTTGGGAGGGGGCGGTTACTTTCGTTCAAACAAAAATAACCCGAGCACATTTACAGAAAGCAAGCTCAGAACTTCTTAGAGGACAAAATACGTTATCATGTCAGATGATCAGTGAATTCAAATTCATCACAGCTTGTCTTTTCATTACAGTAACACAGCATATATTTTTAGATAACTCACCTTCCACTATTCGTCCATATTTGCCAAATACTGCTTCAAGGGCTTTCTCATTTGTCTCTGTATTGAGCCCACCAATAAAGAGCTTTCCTGGGCGATCTGCTTCAACCATTTTTTCTTCCAACCGATGGGAGTCTGCTGAAAAATAATATTATCTCTCTGGAGAAAGTTCCCTAAGTTTACTGAGCAGCTTAACTGTGGCTCCTGTTTTATTAAAATCTTTATTCTTTAGTAACTAAAGACTCTGATAACCCTCAAGAACAGTAGAAAACCAACTGAAATACTTTTGGTTAACAGTGCAGTGCAATTTTCATTAACGGGGTTGATAGGGTCTGCCTAATTTAGCAAACCTCTGCCCTGGCTGCTTTGCTATTCAACATTTGAAAAGGCAACTTTTACTTTTAAATGTATTTTACTTTTTTGATACAAAGTTGCAGCCTTAAGAGTGCAGAAACTAACAAGCTGGGCCACCACACCCGGCTACTATATCGACCATTTTTCAATGTATTTTACTTTTTTTATACAAGGTTGCAGCCTTGCAGCCTTAAGAGTGCAGGAATTAACAGACTGGGCCACCACACCCGGCTACTATATTGACTACTTTTGAATGTATTTTACTTTTTTTATACAAGGTTGCAGCCTTAAGAGTGCAGGAATTAACAGACTGGGCCACCACACCCGGCTATTGTATTGACCTGTTATCTTTTAAACATTCCGTTACTATCACCCTTCTCGCTCACCCGCAGCGAAGGGTATTAAAAGACTTCCTATTCATTCAAGGTCATCAGCCAGATGCACCAAGTAAAGACCAAGCCCTTTTCTGGTTTAGATTTCCTAGTAAGTTTAGGCACAAATCTTTAAGTTAGAACAAAGTCGCCGCATCTAACCCAACAAAAGATTGTTATCTGATTGAAAAGATAAAAAGTGCCAAAGTCAGAAAATAACGGAACTCAGAATCACACACTGTTCACACTCCTTCCCTGTGCCGGCACCTAATTAAGACTCATTAAAAACCGCGTGTTAAAGACAAAATGGCGACACTTGGATCCAACCCAGAACCACCAACAACCGCTGGGCTAACTAACTTTTGCATTGACACTGGCAGCGAAAACTCCAAAGGCTTGCTCTCTTTACCGCCAACGACCAGAGGAAGCCCCGCAGAGAAGTCAACCAGCCCATCATTAGCATCGGCGCTGTCCTGGTGCTAGTCCAGTGGTCGCTCTGCATCCCTCCCGCCCCACCTACAAAGCTGTGCGCTGCGCCCTCCGCCCTCAGGCGACAGCCAAACCTCCCGGAGACGCACGCAAGATAATGGACCCCCTAGTGTGCTGCTTCCACCCCTTCTGCTTTAAATAGGTTGACACCTTTGGGCGTCTTAAAATGGCGCCCGCCACCACTCTCTCCAGGGAAACAAATGATCTCCAGCCCCAACATGACAAGACTGTACGGAAAACAGGTCAAGGAAAGGAGGCTCCTACCCGAGGGGACTGCGACGGTCTCAAGCTCCTATGAGCTCGTTGACAGGACCTTCGCCGCTTCAGTGACAGCTGCTGATTCTTGAAACGGAACGAAATGACGCTAGGAGTACTGCGCAACGAGGGTGAACAAAGGAGACAGCAATCTTTATACTACCCGGGAACGAGGCTGAAGAACCCGGATGGAAATTAAGCTTAGAATTTGAAGCACGAAGGGAGGGAGGGCATTGGTTCCCAGACTCTTCATTGGCCATCTCCTATGCCATTCACTATTCGCTCCGCCTCTTCGTGTCTCTTAAAGTTCTTGCCCGTGTACAATTTTTACTGTTTGCCCTACCCCCACCCATTCTCCTCCAAAGCGCCTTTTAGCTTTGTGCTAAAACGGCACCCTGATTTATTGAATACAAAAGTAAACTTATTGAGCGGCCTAGTAGGCCAAGTATGGTGCAAAAGTTTCACTTTTGCATAAAACCTTAATTCCAAAAGCAATGTGAAAATGGTAGAAGTACAATGCCAATGTTGTAGAAATAGCAAACAAGTTTAGTTGCTACCTATAACTCCCTAAATTTTCTTGAACAGTAACTAATAAATGGGAAGAATCTGGCAAGTAATTGTTAGGTGAAAACAACTTGAAAGGCACAGAAAAACCATCCATACAGAATAATTACTGACTACCTATTAGATTCGTAGAACAACCATGAACAAGTGAGACCAGGCTAGGGCAGAGTTAAGACTACCAAATAAAAATACACGATGATAGCCAGGGTGCTGGCCCACGCCTTTAATCTCAGGACTTGGACCGTTGAAGTAGGGCAGCTATGAAGCTATGAGTTCCAGAACAGCCTGGATTTGTTAGATGCTGTCTCAAAAAGAAAAGGCAAAACAAAACCAGGAAAAAATGCTACCAGTTATGTTTGAAGTTCAAGTGAGCATTCATACTTTGTTTCGTGTTTTGAGGCTGGTCTTGGAACTCACAGCAGTCCTCCTGCCTCAAAATTCTCAAGAACTGGAATTACAGGCATAAGCTACCATACCAGGTTCTGATTCTAAATTTTTATCTGCCCTGTGGAGGGAAAATTACATTTTTAAACCCTTTTGAGGCAGGGGAATTCTCCCCCCACCACACACAGTGTTTCTTTCTATAGCCCTGGCTGTCCCAGCTCTGTAGACCAGGCTGGCTGGCCTCAATCTCAGAGATCCACATGCCTCTGCCTCCCAAGTGCTGGGATTAAAGGCGTGTGCCACCACCGCCTGGCTAAGAGTTGTTATTAAATAGGAATAATTGTGAGGTGAGTAAATTGAAGCTGTCTTGAGGAACTTACATTTTTACATGAAGGGCATCTGTCAGTCATTCCAGCAATATCTATATTACAAAGCACAACATGCTTTTAAGTCTATTGTCTTGACTTCCTTCTCTAGGATTGAAGCTAGGAAAGATCAGAGGGAGGGAACCCAGACCCGGTAAGACAATTCTCTCATGTTCTCTCTCATCTGAGGTTCCTAACTCCAAATCTTCAGATGTGAGTACATAATCTGGATTAACTGCAGAAATTAAGAAAGTAAAAATGGTATGATTTCAGAGGAGCAGTGTTGCATGAATCCTAAATGGTCTTAACAAAACCCAGAGCCATATCAGGGTGAAAGATCAGAGAAGCAGAACAAGCCAAAGCCACCACCTCTTACCTCACCAACTCCTCAGCCTGAAGGGCTGAGTTCCTGTCTCCTCCCGCCTTATATTCCTTTTTTTCCCCAGCCATATCATTTCCTGTTTCCACCTTTCCTAGTGCTGGATTAAAGGTGTGTGATCCTAAGTACTGGAATTAAATGTGTGTGCCACCGCTGCCTGGCTCCCTTTCTCTTTTAGACTGGATTAATCTCATGTAGCCCAGTGTGGCTTTGAACTCACAGAAATCCAGACGGATCTCTGCCTCCTGAGTGCTAGGATTAAAGGTGTGTGCCACCACTGCCCGACCTCTAGATATGTCTATCTAGTGGCTGGCTCTGCCCTCTGATCTTCAGGCAAATTTTATGTGTTCAAAGTATCACCACAGAGCAGGGAGGGTGAGAGTAGAGAAGGGAATAGCAGGGTACAAGTGATATGATATGGGGAGAAAGGTACTCTAACTAGGGAGGGGGAAATAACCTTGGAAGAAGGAAGGAGGAGGATAAAAGAACAGTAAGGATGTCTGAAAAGGTCATAAGGAATCATAATATTAATTATTTATCGAAAATACCTGTACCACAAATTAAATGGTGTATGAATACAAATGAAATTTTCTCATCTGGCCTGACAATGCTCCCTCCAGGACCAACTCCTGGAGCTCTCATTTGAGTTGGTCAGGGTTGTCCAAGGACTCACAAAACATTTTTGCTGAGCTGGGCGGTGGTGGCGCACGCCTTTAATCCCAGCACTCGGGAGGCAGAGGCAGGCGGATCTCTGTGAGTTCGAGGCCAGCCTGGTCTACAAAGTGAGTTTCAGGAAAGGCGCAAAACTACACAGAGAAACCCTGTCTCGAAAAACCATATATATATATATATATATATATATATATATTTATTATTGCTGTTGCCCTTGACTCAGAAGGTAAGTCCCCATGCTGAAGACACTTTGCGCACAGAACCTGGAGGATACAAGCTAGAACTGACCTGAATCTCCCCTCCCTGAGAACCAGCTATCCTGGCACCAGAAGGCACCATGCAAGTTTCTAAAGGAGGGACGCAACCAACAGTCCTATTCAGCTATGATGCCTACTAATCACCACAACAAGCAATTTCCAACAATTTCTGAAACCACCCTAACCATATTTCTGCCATTTTATATTACCTATTTATATGAAGCAGCATTCTCAGCACTGACTTTCATAAAGTAAAAATATTGATCAGCTCTGAAAATATCGAAGAGGCTCTATGTCCTCCAATATCAAATATTCAGCTGGGATTACATAAAACATATAATTTATTGTCACTGAATGTTCTATTTATATACCTGTTTTATATACTTACTTACTCTCAGTTAAAAAAAAAACAAACTACTACATGGAAACTTTTTTTTAAAGACAAGATTTCTCTGCCTAACAGCTTCTGGCTGTCCTGGGACTCACTCTGTAGACCAGGCTAGCCTTGAACTCACAGAGATCTGCCTGCTTCTACCTTCTAAGTGCTGAGATTCAAGGTAGGTGCTACCATTGCCTGGCATATGGGAACTTCTTTAGCTTCTGACTACAAACATGCATATGTATACAACTGTGTATCCACCCTATTTCTTTCCCCCCTACTATTGTAAAATAGTACATAGTTCTCAGACTGTAATTAATGCTCCATAACAGCACAAATCCTCTGTCTGTGCATCTCCAGACCCAAAGAATCACAAACCTGGGGTTAGGGTGAGGAAAAAGGTAACTTTTTTTTGGTTTTTTGAGACAGGGTTTCTCTGTGTAGCTTTGGAGCCTGTCCTGGAACTCACTCTGTAGCCCAGGCTGGCCTCAAACTCATAGAGATCCACCTGGCTCTGCCTCCTTAGTGCTGAGATTAAAGGTGTGCACCACCACCGCCTGGCAACAATTTTTAAAGATTTATTATTTTATGTTGTTTATGTTTGTGGTTTGCCTGTAAAAAGGCCAGAAGAGGGCATTGGATCCCCTCTGAACTAGAGTTACTGACAGTTGTGAGCCTCTATGTGGCTGCTTGGAATCAAACTCAGGTCTTCTACAAGAGCAGCAAAGGTTCTTATCCTCTGAGCCACCTCTCCAAAACCAGGGGAAGCATTTTGTATTTCAGCACCCCTCCAGGGTGGAGATTTATTTTTATAGGGTCTCACTCTGTAGCCCTGGCTAGTCCTAAACTTAGGATTGTGACAGGCTCCCAAACGTTAGCAAATCTAACACCATGTAGAGACACTGCACCATTCTGACCTAAGAGGCCAGCATGTAGACCTTAACATCTGCTAAAATGGAGCAAAGACATAATCCATCAAACTCCAGAGTTCTGGGAAAGTCCCTAAATGTACTAACTTTGCTTTTTAGCTTCTGTAGTTCCAATTCTCAGGCTGACTGCCCTTGCTAACTGAGGTATGTCAACCCAGAATGTGGTTTTTGTGCTTAAAAGCTCAACCTTCGAAAGGCTCAGGACAGCACTTGGGTTTCAAACACCCAGGGTCGTGGCCAGCCAGCTAATAAAAACTTTCTGTTGGATTGAATCAGTGTCCCAGTGGCCTTCTCTGGTGGATCCCTCATAAAACTACGTAGATCAGTCTGCCCGTCTACTCCTCCTGAGTGCTGGGAATAAAGATGTGTGCTATCGTGCCAGGCCTGAAAAAAAAAAAAAACATTTGTTTGTTGTTTTTTTATTTTTGAGATTAAGTCCCCACACAGCTCTGACTTGCCTCACACAGTGTATCCATAGATGACCTTGCACTTCTGATTCTCCTTTCTCCGCTTCCCAGGAACTTGTTTTTTCTTTTGAGACAGGGTTTCAGTGTAAAGTTCAGGTTGGTGCCAGATGTGCAGTTTTCTTGGGTCAGCCTCCCAAGTGCTGGGCTTCTCAGCATGTGCCATCACACTCTGTTCCTGGAGGAGCTAGGCAAGCTACAGACTCACCACGATAGAAACGCAAAGCTTCTTCTCCGCTTGTGCTTTTCTTCCTGTGCCTTGGCTAATGTCCACGCCCATCCTCTTAGGACTATGTGTCATTAAACATTCTTTTCTTCCCCCTGGAATACTCAACCAGAAACTTCTCATGCACGTTAAAACATGCTCCGGACTTCTTCATACATGTCCCTCCCTCTCTTAACCGTCCATCTTCTAGCTATGACATGCTTTACATAATTTATTTCTCTGCAGCCAAACATTTTAAAGAGTCATTCAGGAATATCAGTCATCTCATCGAGCAATCCAACTTTCATGATTAATCCCAGAGCATTAAAACTGAGATCAAACCACAGGAGCTGAGGGGATGGCTCAGTTGAAACCCCAACATCCACATTCAAAAAAAACAAAACAAAATAAAACAGGAATCTGCAAGGCCAAGCACGGTGTTGCATACCTTTAATCCTGGCAGAAACAGGCAGATCTCTGAGAGGTGAAGGGTGGAGAGTGGTCTATATAGTGAGGTCTAGGACCTCCAGGGCTATGTAGAGACACCTGATCTCAAAAAAACAAACAAACAAAAAACCAAAAAAACAAAAAAAACCCCAAAAACAAAAACAAAAAAACCCAAACAAACAAAACTAAGAATGGCTGTGTGTGTGTGTGTGTGTGTGTGTGTGTGTGTGTGTGTGTGTGAGATCTCAGGCTGGGCAGATGGAGACTGGAGGATCTCCAGAGCTCATTGGCCAGCATATTTTGTCCAACCAGTGAGCTTTAGGCTTAGTGAGAAGCCCTGTCTCAAAATAAGATGGTGAGCAGTAGAGGAAGACACCTGATGTCAACCTCTGGTGTATACACACACACACAAACACACACACACACACCCCTGAACTCATATGGTAGTAATACTCCCATGTTTGTTACATTGCTATTTATGATGCTTAAGAGTAGAAACAACCGGGGAAGAAGAAAGGCGGAGCTGCCAGCCAGACTCGGAGGAAACAGGGTGTACAAGATGGAAGAGAGTGAGACATGTCTACTCCTGGTAGTACCAATTTACTTCAAGAAATGATGACAGGCATCAAAGAGTCTCCATATGGAGTTTGCTTTTATTGTGGTGAAGTTAGCCACTGGACAAGAAACTTCCCTTGCTTTAACTGCTGACAGTGTGCTGTCCAAACTGGACAAGCAGGACACAAAAGAAGATGACTGCCAGACTTTTCCAAGACAAGCATGACACCAGCATTTCCTTTATAATCTTCATCTATGACACCGGTTCCTACATCTGTGAAGAGCTTTATAGCCAAGCCAGAACGTGGATCTCCTCTTCCATAGCACCCAGGAGGAACAGCATCTGAATATTTTCATGATGGCTTCCTTCCGTGGGTGACCGGTATTGTATAATCATAGGCACTGTACCGGCCATAGCCAGCGGTGCATGTGGACTGTGGGTTGGCATCGTGGCATGCTCCGAGAGCCCAGAGCCGCAGGAAGGGCAGAGAAGCGCCATCCTCTGCCTGAATCACCTGCTGACAAAGTTGGCAGAAATCTTCTGAGCAGGGCGTGGCGGCGAGCGAACTCCTTCACCCTTTCATCTGAGGATGGATCAACTGGTCAGTTTTGTCTCATGACTGTGATAAAATCCCTGACAGAAACAGCCGAAGGAAGGAGGGGTTTATTGTGGCAGTTTAAGGATGCAGTCCATCACGGTTTAAGGATGCTGTCCATCTCGGTTTAAGGTTGCAGTCCATCACGGTTTAAGGATGTGGTCCATTTTGGTGGGACGCAGCAGGAGGGTGAAGCAGTGCCCATGTTCCATCCTCAGCCAGGAAGCAGAGCAAGATGAAGGCCGGTGCTCAGCTCGCTTTCTCCTTTTCTTTTGTCCCAAGACCCCAACCGTTGGGATGGGTCTTCTCATATTCAGACTGGTTCTTCTCTGTCCACTCAAACCTTTCTGGAAACACCCTCATAGGCACACCCAGATGTGCGTTTCTGCAGTGAGTCTAATTCCAGACAACCTGGGGATTAACCATTGCTGATGTTTGCATGTTGAGGATTCACCAGGCCAGCGTATTAAAGGCTGGGTTCCCAGGATGGAGCTTCTAGAAGGTGCTGTGGATGTTTAGAAGGAAGAGCCTTGTCAACGTCCTTAAGTATTAGGGTGGGGGCCCTAATGGGAATCTCCGTCAGGAATAAGCCCATGCCATGTTTGATTCCTGGCCATGACATGACCTGCGTGTTCTGTCACACATACTCACTGCCATTACCACACTGAACTCCAACTAAAGGCCCAAAGCAGTGGGTCGCCTGATCAGAACTAGAATCTTTAAACCCATGAACCAAAATAAATCTTTTCTCAGGAGGCAGAGGCAGGCAGATGTCTGTGAGTTCAAGGCCAGCCTGGTCTACAAAGTGAGTTCCAGGACAATCAGGGCTGTTACACAGAGAAACCCTGTCTTGAAAAACAAACAAAAACAAAGGAACAAAGAGACAAATAAGCCTTTTCTCTTTGTAAGTGGATTGTCTCGAGTATTTTGTTAGGCTCATGGAAAACGGATTAATACACTATGCACTGTGTATGTGGACAATAAGACCCTCTGATCCCTCTGGCTCCTATATGGCTCAGGATGAAAAGACTGGGAAAGCTAGGCCATCTGAAATTCTCCTCAGGTAGGAAATTTATCTTACATTTGGATCACAGTTGCCAAGATGGGACCGGGCAAATTGTCAGGTCCATAAGAAACTCAGGACCAGTGGCTCTCTGTGTGTGCCTATTAGCACACCAAAGCACATGCTGGCCTGAGAGTTCTGGCTCTTCTCACCCCACCCCCTACCCTAAACTTCACATTCCTATATAACTGCCATTTCAGCCTGGCTCCCTCTTGGTCCTCCTCTCCTGCCCCCCCTTCCTCCTCTCATGGCCAAGTCCACTCTGCCTGCCCTGACTAGTCTACTACTTTCTCTCTCTGTTCTGGACTCTTCAGATGACTCTCTCGCACATCTACAGTAAAAACCTTCTCAACCATTAAAAAAAAGAGTAGAAACAACCTAAATAATGTTTGGTTGTTTCTAACAAACAGATAAATGGATAAAGATAATGTTGTCCATGACCAGGCACGGTGGCACATGTTTGGAATCCTAGCCCTGTGGAGGCTAAGGCAGGGCATGCTCTTTAATTCAAGGCCAAACTGGGTTATGAAAGGAGACCCTATTTCAAAAAATGTGGTGCATATGTATAATAAAATACTATTCAGACTTAGGAGAAAACAAAATCCTGCAATCTGTAACAGTATAGATGACCTCTGAAGAGCATCATATTAAGTTACATGAGCCAGTAACAAATAGAGAAATGCTGTATGAATCCACTTGGATTAATTATCTAAAATAGTCAAACTTAATGTTCTTTAGCTTTCTATTCTTATTAATAAGTACCTGAAATAATCTATGTATGAAGAGAAAATAGTTATTTGGGCAGCTAGTTGGAGAGGTTTCAACCTGTCCTCAGTTGGCCCTATGGCTTTAGTCCTGTGGAGAGCATATCATAGAAGAAGCACTACAGAGAAAGAGAGCAAAAGCCATTTACTTTATGAGCAAGAGGCATACAAAAGAGGAAGATGAAAAGTCTAGAGCCCCAATATCACTTTCAAAGGCATGTGGCCAAAGACAGACCTCCCTTCTAAGGGTCTTTGGGGAACACTTATCCAAACCATAACACTGAATTACTCATGATATATAACTACTAGCTATCTACTATACAGCCTTATGTCTATAGATATCAACATCATATTATAAGCCCAACAAAATTGTTCATACCTGCTAATTCCAGTGTTTGGGAAGCTAAGGCAGGCAGATTGTTGTGAGTTGCAGGCCAGCCTGAGGTGCAGTCCGAGACCCTATCTCAAATGACCAAACAAAACAAAACAAAAATAAATAGTTAAATAAACAAAAGATATATTGTGTACTTAAAATCTATTAAGAGAGTAGAATCAGGGATAAGTGCTTACCAACATGGGTTACCTCACTCAGGATGATTTTTTCTAGTTCCATCCATTTGCCTGCAAACCTCATGATGTCATTGTTTTTCTCTGCTGAGTAGTACTCCATTCTGTATATGTACCACATTTTATTTATCCATTCTTCAGTTGAAGGGCATCTAGGTTGTTTCCAGGTTCTGGCTATTACAAATAATGCTGCTATGAACATAGCTGAGCATGTGCCCTTGTGGTATGATTGAGCATTCCTTGGGAATATGCCCAAGAGTGGTATAGCTGGGTCTTGAGGGAGACTGATTTCCAATTTTCTAAGAAAGCGCCATATTGATTTTCAAAGTGACTGTACAAATTTGTATTCCCACCAACAGTGGAGGAGTGTTCCCCTTGCTCCACATCCTCTCCAGCACAAGCTGTCTTCAGTGTTTTTGATCTTAGTCATTCTGACGGGTGTAAGATGGTGTCTCAGAGTCGTTTGATTTGCATTTCCCTGATGATTAAGGATATTGAGCAATTCCTTAAATGTCTTTCAGCCATTTGAGATTCTTCTGTTGAGAATTCTCTGTTTAACTCTATAGCCTATTTTTTACTTGGACTGTTGAGTATTTTGATGTCTAATTTCTTGAGTTCTTTATATATTCTGGATATCAGTCCTCTGTCAGATGTGGGGTTGGTGAAGATCTTTTCCCATTCTGTAGGCTGTTGTTTTGTCTTGTTGACTGTGTCCTTTGCCCTAAAAAAGCTTCTCAGTTTCAAAAGGTCCCATTTATTAATTGTTTTTCTCAGTGTCTGTGCTACTGGTGTTATATTTAGGAAGTGATCTCCAGTGCCAATGCATTCAAGACTACTTCCTACTTTCTATTCTCTCAGGTTCAGAGTAACTGAATTTATGTTGAGGTCTTTTATCCACTTGGACTTAAGTTTTGTGCACTGTGGCAGATACAGATCTATTTGCAATCTTCTACATGTTGACATCCATTTATGCCAGCACCATTTGTTGAAGATGCTTTCTTTTTTTCCATTGTATGCTTTTGGCTTCTTTGTCGAAAATTATATGTTCGTAGGTGTGCTGATTAATGTCAGGGTCTTCAGTTCGGTTCCATTGGTCCACATGTTGGTTTTTTTTGCCAGTACCAAGCTGTTTTTATTACTGTAGCTCTATAGTAGAGCTTGAAGCCAGGGATCGTGATGCCTCCAGAGGTTGTTTTATTGTACAGGATTCTTTTGGCTATCCTGGGTTTTTTGTTTTTCCATATGAAGTTGAGAATTGTTCTTTCCAGGTCTGTGAAGAATTGTTTTGGGATTATGATGGGGATTGCATCGAATCTGTAGATTGCTTTTGGTAAGACTGCCATTTTTACTATGTTAATCCTACCTATCCATGAGCATGGGAGATCTTTCCATTTTCTGACATCTTCCTCAATTTATTTTTTCAGGGACTTAAAGTTCTTGTCATACAGGTCCTTTGCTTGCTTAGTTAGAGTTACCACAAGGTATTCTATATCGTTTGTGGCTATTGTAAAGGGTGATGTATCGCTGATTTCCTTCTCAGCCTGTTTGTCATTTGTATATAAGAGGGCTACTGATTTTTTTGAGTTAATCTTGTATCCTACTACATTGCTGAAGGTGTTTATAAGCTGTATGAGTTCCTTGGTCGAATTTTTGGGGTCACTTATGTATACTATCATGTCATCTGTAAATAGTGAAAGCTTGACTTCTTCCCTTCCAATTTGTATCCCCTTGGTCTCCTTATGTTGTCTTATTGCTCTGGCTAGAACTTCAAGTACTATATTGCATAAGTATGGAGAGAGTGGACAGCCTTGTCTTATTCCTGATTTTAGTGGAATTGCTTTGAGTTTCTCTCCATTTATTTTGATGTTAGCTGTTGGCTTGCTGTTTAGGTATGTTCCCTGTACTCCTGATCTCTCCAAGACCTTTATCATGAAGGGGTGTTGGATTTTGTCAAATGCCTTTTCAGCATCTACTGAGATGATCATGTGGTTTTTTTTTCTTTCAGTTTGTTTATATGGTGTATTTCATTGACAGACTTTCGTATGTTGAACCACCCTTGCATCCCTGGGATGAAGCCTACTTGATCATGGTGGATAATTGTTTTGATGTGTTCTTGGAGTCTGTTTGCCAGTATTTTATTGAGTATTTTTGCATCAATGTTCATGAGGGAGATCGGTCTGTAGTTCTCTTTCTTTGTTTGGCTTGCGAATCAGGGTAATTGTAGCCTCATAAAAGGAGTTTGGTAACGTTCCTTCTGTTTCTATTGTGGGAACAATTTAAAGAGTATTGGTATTATCTCTTCTTTGAAGATCTGGTAGAATTCTGTGTTGAATCCATCTGGTCCTGGGCTTTTTTTGGTTGGGAGACTTTTAATGACTGCTTCTATTTCCTTAGGGGTTATTGGTCTATTTAAATAGTTTATCTGGTCTTTATTTAACTTAGGTATGTGGTACCTATCCAGAAAATTATCCATTTCTTTTAGATTTTCCAGTTTTGTGGAGTACAGGTTTTCAAAGTATGACCTGATGATTCTCTGAATTTCCTCAATGTTAGTTGTTATGTCTCCTTTTTCATTTCTGATTTTGCTAATTTGGATGCTCTCTCTCTCTCTCTCTCTCTCTCTCTCTCTCTCTCTCTCTCTCTCTCTCT